>JALIGW010000039.1:4066438-4141107 GCA_023053685.1 Diadophis punctatus similis
CTTCTGTCTCCTGGGTAAGCGGCTTCAGCCATTCACTAATTCATACAGTGATGATTCTTAGGCTTCCACTGTGTGGGCGAAATCAGGTAGATCATTTCTTTTGTGAGCTCCCTGCCTTTCTTAAATTGTCTTGTGTTGACACTTCACTTAATCAGGTTTTGGTACTTGCGGGTAGTGTGATGTTCCTCCTAGTACCAGTTAGTCTCATCACGGTCTCTTATGGCTATATAGCAGTTGCGGTGCTGAGGATCCGCTCAGCTGAGAGCAGGAAGAGGGCCTTCAACACTTGTTCCTCCCACTTGATGGTGGTCTGGCTCTTCTATGGCACATCCATCTTCAGTTATCTGCTGCCTCGCTCCACCTCCTCCCATGATGAAGTCAAGCTAACTTCCCTCTTCTATGCCTTTGTCACCACCATGCTTAATCCACTGATCTACACTCTGAGAAATAAAGAGGTACACAAAGCCCTCCAAAGACTAATGAAGAAATAAACACACAATTCGAAGCTTGCATTTGAAGGTTCAACAGGAATACTCTTTATTTGTTAATCTTTAAGTGGTTTTGATTGTAACTTCCTTTCTCTCTCTTTTTTGTCATGATAAAATTGTAACATATCTCGATACCACAGCAGCACACAAGACTGCAAATTAAAGGGTATACTTCCAACTTGTGTCAGCTGTGTCCCTTGATATCTCAGAGGTTTTGTTCTCCTGTGAAAAAAGGCACCCTCTGGAGCTCTTACTGTGTTCTTTTAAAGAGAATTTGAATTGATATGACTCCACCCTTGCAAATGCTATATATCAGTGGTGGCGAACCTTTTTAGGCTCACGTGCCAAAAAAAGGGGGGGCGTGCTCATGCGCGCTCGCGTGCCCACACCCATTCCCTCCCCCCCACGCATGCGCACAACACCCCCCATGCTGCCCCCTGCGCATGCGCACACCCCCCCACCCCCGCGCAAAGGCTTACCGGAGCCTGGGACGACAAAACCGGCAAACCGGAAGTGCAAAAAAACGCACTTCCGGTTTGCCGGTGTGCTGTTTTTTGCATTCCGGAGGGTTCAGGGAAGCTCCCTGAAGCTCCGGAATGCAAAAAACTACAAAACGGACAAACCGGAAGTGCGAAAAAGTGCACTTCCGGTTTGTCCGTTTTGTAGTTTTTTGCATTCCGGAGCTTCAGGGAGCTTCCCTGAACCCTCCGGAGTGCAAAAAACAGCACACCGGCAAACCGGAAGTGCGTTTTTCCGCACTTCCGGTTTGCCGGTGGGAACCCTTGCATGCCGGCCGCTATGGCTCCACGTGCCACCTGTGGCACGCGTGCCATAGGTTCTCCACCACGGCTATATATGCATTATGATTTTTCCATTCGTCTTCAACATTCCTATATCCTGAACCTAAAAGATCAATTTGCTCATGATTTTCTCCCTGTACAATAACAGTTCCCAAACCTTCCCTTTAGGTAGACCATGACATTGCCATCATGGGTTTTTGAGGACTATTATATAATCCAGAGCCATGCAGTCTTTGAGGATTCCATATATACAAAGGCCCTTCCATGGTGTCTGTAGGATCCAAAAATTAAACACTTGACATTTATTTGACATAAAGCAGGACTATCCTACTTGCCATTAGAAAATGAAGCTGGGGGTGTTCTGAAATTAAATGTATTGATTACAACAATTCATGAAATATATAATGAAATGCAGGATAATATACAGAAAGAATTAACACTGGACAACAAATTCAAAAGTTTTAAAAAACCTTTGGTGATTATGATAGTTCCTTTCATACTAAACACAAATATAATGTCAGAATGAATGGTATCATGTAGGAATCTTCAAAAATATGAAATTAACTTTTAATGGCTAGGATGTATTTAACCACCTAATGCTTCTTGACATATTATACAAGTTCAACAGGTCTAAATTTTTGTTTGTACTCGGTGTCTGATGCATCTCGCTACAGTCTCCGATAGTCAGGCAGCATGGATGGATTCCAGTTGCCTTGATACTGTTTTTCCATGGTGGCATTGTCCTGGTGAAACTTTCACCATGTTGGTTATTCCATGCACCCAGAGTTTTGGGAAAGATGTCCAAGTGTGAATGCAGAAAATCTTCAGTGACATGTTCTGCTTTATGGTCTTGTGGACTGTAAGAAGTTTGTCAACCTGCTGAATATAATTCAGCGTTCTATAGTTGCCAAGAAAATTCTCACAAACATCTCTGCATATTTTCCAGGTGATTTTCTGTGGCCTCACTAACAGATCTTTGACCCATTTGTCTTAATCAGGGATGGGTTCTGACTTACCTCGCTGCCGTTTCGCTTCCTCCCGCACCACGTGGGCACGTGCGCATGTGCAGTGCTGGAAACCCAGCTTCTGCACATGCGCAGAAGCAAAAAACAAGATGGTGGCACCTATGGCGGTGTCGAGAGAGCCAGTTCGGGGGTGTATCCAGCCGGCCATCGCTGCCAGTTTGGCGAGCGGGGGGAAATTCCCGTCACCAGTTCTATAGAACCAGTCCGAACTGGCAGGAACCCACTTCTGGTCTTAATGATATATCTGATTTGTGGACCAACAAATATGCCTTCCTTAACCTTGGCATCTGTTATTGTCGAATACATCTGTCTCAAATAATGAAAACATTCACCTTCTTGTTCTTCGTTTTTACAAAATTTTCATCAGTATGAGTTTTATGTGAAGCAGAGGTAAAAATATCTTTGTTGGGTCAGCAAGTGGGTAATGTGCCACATTTTTCTGTCCTCGAATCAAATTCTTTTCATGTGGCCATTTCTTATTAATGTAATGAGACTCCCTTGGATGGCTGTCCCATTCACATATGTAACAACAATATTTGATATGTATGGCCTGCATTCCAAGTAGCAGAACCATTATTTTTACATATTCACAGATATTGCCATTAGAAAATAAAGTTGCAAATATTTTGAAATTATATCTTTTGGTTTCAGTTGTACTTGGGGTACTTGGTGATGTGCTTTAGGAACCGCTCATATTTTTGTATGCTTCTTGAATGTGTGGAGCAGGGGTGGGTTCTAACTTACCTCGCTGCAGGTTCGTTTCCTCCCACGCTGCGTAGGTGTGCCTCATGGGCGCGTGCGTGCAAAGCGCGCATGCACATGCACAGTGCCGGGGGGGAAAAAGCTGAAAATAAGATGGCGGCCGCATGCACAGTGCCAGAAACTCGGCTTCTGCGCATGCTCAGAAGAAAAAAAATGCAAAAAAATTTCAAAAAAAAGATGGCAGCGCCCACAAACCGGCACTGACTGAACCGGTTCTGTGATGTCATGACATCACCAGCAGGTCGCTACCGGTTCGGGCGAACCGGTCCGAACTGGGAGGAACCCACCCCTGGTGTGGAGCATAGTCAACAGGTAGGAAAGGTTGTACATTGCCATTATGTAAAAACAAAAGATTTCAATAAAATGGTCCATGATAAGTTAAATTACATGTTGTTTCTGTGATTAGCAGCCAAAGGTCTATAGGACACACCTAAAAGTGCTCAAGAGCTAAAATATTTGTTGTTCTGTGTAAGCAAGTAATGAAAAAAAATGAAACTAGCAATAAAACCTAAAGAATCTACAGCAACATAAGTATACTATTACAATGCTTAGGAGAATGATATATCTTTGTCTGGCATTAAAAGACAATGAAGGCAGCACTAGTTATAGCTCATTGGAAGAAGCATACAAATTTACAGATCTACAGATAAGCAGGCCTATTTGTAGATACTGATATGGAAAGAAGAGTTATATCAAGAAATACACACAGATAAGTTGAATGTGGTGCAAATGCAGAACGTCAGAAATGTCTATGGTAAAACAACTGATAGGATCAACCTAGACTGAATATAAATTGGGTGACCATTTACAGGAAGAACATTTAGGCCATTTATTCACACAAAGAGAGTGTATAAAGATAACTGCAAAAGAGATATATAAATGAATAGCGACATAACGTTCAGAATCTTCCCTCTTCTTCCCAAGGAGATAATATCCTGAGATGGAAAATATAATATACAGAATATTATATTCTTATGTAGTAAAGAATCCAAATCCAGAGAGTGACCTACCATGGATTTGGGTCCATAACAAGTTGAGATATAGATACTGTTACATTCTCAGACTGAAGCACATAGGCTTCAGTCAGGTCCTCCATTCTGGAGGGAAAATACTGACTGCTGATTGGCTAGACTGTCTGGCAGCTCCCTATAAAAGGGCTGGCTGTCAGACAGAGCCTTTGCTGGATTGTAAATAGTTGCCAGATAAAGAGCTGTTGTTTTGAAGCCACTTCTGCCTGCCTCTTCCATTCACCCTATCTAACAGATACTATGACATGGCAGCCATGAACCCTTTAGCAGACTCATCCAAGGCAATTGAGGGGCCAGTGTAAATAGAAAGAGGGACAATACTTCTGAGCAATGGAGCAGGATTACATGGGCCCGTTGGGTTCACTTGCGTTTTTTTGCAATGCTGCCAAAATTTGGAATACAATTTGTGGCAAAAGAATGTAGACTGGATGGAGAGTCCATGGAAAGTCCATAGGTGCCCTGTTCCCGTCATGATTGGTCTAGATTCAGAGGTGGGTTCCTCCCGGTACGCTCTTACCTGTTGGTCGCCGCAGAGCTGAAGAAGCTGGTGGCATTCGCGGCCTGGGGCTTCCCCCGCCCGCTTCCCCCACCCGCCTGGACGGTGCCATTTGCGTTCTTCTGCCCTCTGCGCATGTGCAAAGCGTTCTGCTTGCGCAGAGGGCAAAAGAACGCAAATGGTGGCATCCAGGTGGGCAGGGGAAGCAGGCGGGGGAAGCCCCGTGCTGCGAACGCCACCAGCTTCTTCGGCTCTGCGGCGACCAACAGGTAAGAGCGTACCGGGAGGAACCCACCTCTGTCTAGATTGGTTGTGATGGCCAAAGACTTCTAGAAGTTCTATCCGGAATCATATGTAGTGTGTATGTACAGCATTAATAAAAACAAGCAAATAATTTGTGTGTGTGTGTGTGTGTCTGTCTGTCTGTCTGTCTGTCTGTCTGTCTGTCTCTGTATGTTCATTTAGCTCATCACCCTTAACCTGGCATCTTGTGCTGTAAAGACTTCACATAAATTTGTTGCATCATACATTTCCTGAAATATTTGACATTCTTATTACACTGTTTGAAATTTACTATTTTGTTTGCTGACCCAAACTTTTGCACATCACTTCCTCCCACTCCTGCATCTTTCCTCCTGTCACTTTTCTGACCCTCTCTATCCTTCCTGGGCGAGCCTTTGCAAATGGTTTCAAGGGCTTTGCTGGGACTCTGGCAGGAAATGTCTTGTTTCCCGCTAATTGCTCGTCTTGAGTCCTCCTTGTGCCCTGGGATTCAATGACAACTTTATAGCAATTTTCACTAAATGGTGAGAAATTGGCCAGGAATAATCCTCCCTCAGCTGAGGGAAGGAAGAGGGCCTTCAACACTTGTTCCTCCCACTTGATGGTGGTCTGGCTCTTCTTCGGCACAGCCATCTTCAGTTTAATGCAGCCTCGCTCTACTTCCTCCAGTGTTGAAGTCAAGCTGATATCCCTTTTCTATATCTTTGTCACCACCATGCTTAACCCATTGATCTACAGTCTAAGGAACAAAGAGGTACATAAAGCTCTCCAAAAACTGATAAAGAAGAAATAAATACACAATTCAAAGGTGGATTTGAACGTTCAGCAGGAATACTCTTTATCTATGATTCTTCCAGCAGTTTTGAGTGCACTTCTCTTTCTCTTTATTCATAATAAAAATTTAACATATCTAGATACCACAGCAGTACCAAAGACTTTGTAAATTAAAGAGTATACAAGTCCCCAAAACTGACAGTAAGAACTTACTATCTGAAATCTACTTAGCTTATTGTGGGCAACACACTTCCATCTTGTGTCAACTGTGTCTCTTGATATCTCAGACATTTGGTTCCCATAAAATGCTCAGGAGAATAATATATCTTTGTCTGGTATTACAAGACAATGAAGAGAGCACTAATTATACTTCACTGGAGGGAGCATCCCAAATTTATAGGGCTATGATGAAAGAAGACTTGTTTGCAGATACTGACATGGAAATGAGGGCTACTTACGTCAAAATATATGCACAAATAAATTTATTGTGCTGCAAATGGAGAACATCAGAAATGTCTGTGGTACAAGTGATAGGATCAGTCTGGGCTGAATATAAATTGAGTGATCAGTATAAAAGAAGAACTTTTGAAGCAGTTGATTCACACAAAGAGAGTGTTAAAGAAATATATACGGTAATAGTAAATGGGTGAAGAGGAAGGGAAGACTAAGAAGACCATCTTTGGAAGGAGCTGAAGACATAAAGTTAGTTAAACAACAATTTCACCTGCTATGTAGATTACTGGCAGCCAAATGCTCACCCTGGGTATCAGCCATACTGACTGGAAAGTCCTCCTTTCCAGGGATTCCTGAAACTTATTGGAATCCTCCAATATTTGGCACAGGACCAGTCTCATTAGTCCACCCCAGCGGTGAAATGCTCCCGGTTCACTTTTACCTGTCTGTCGTCGGACAGCCGATCGCACAGGTAGCGCGGCACTCTGCCCACCTGCTGGGACACCACCATTTGAGTTCTTTTACCCTCTGCACATGCACAAAGCATTCTGTGCATGTGTAGAGGGTAAAAGAACTCAAATGGCGGTGTCCCAGCGGGTGGGCGGAGCGTCGCGCTGCCTGCGCAATCAGCTCTCCGACGACAGACAGGTAACCGGGAGCATTTCACCCCTGGTCCACCCTTTTACAGAGGGGAATAGTGACTGCTATCCTAAATTTTATCGGTAGCAGAAAGAAATCTGATCTGATCAAGAGGACATACAGTAGATATATATATTCCATCTCAGGATATTACCTTCTTGTCTAGTAGAAGTGTTACATATCAAGAGTGCCTGGTTACAACCAGGTCCTCTGTTTAAGCGGGAAAATGGGAACTGCTGATTGGTCGAGCCATCTGGCAGCTCCCTATATAAGGGCAAGCTGTTAGACTGGCTCTCTGCTGGATCTTGTACATAGTTGGAATAAAGAGCTGTTGTATTAAGCCTGCCTCCTGTCTCTTCACTCACCCGACTCAACAAGAAGAATCCAAATTCAGACAGTGACCTACCATGTCTTTGGGGCCATAAGAAGTTGAGATATAGCTACTATGAACATGTTCACCATGAGCCCCTTAGCAAACTCAAGCAAGGCAGTCCCAGCAGGACTGCTGAACTCTTCAATAACTACTAGAAAACCTCTAAGGTCTCTTCCAGCCCTATGATTCTATGATTCTAATCAGGGGTGGGTTCCACTTACCTTTGCCACCGGTTTGCATCGCGACGTTTCGCGCTCGATTATCCCATGCAATTTCACTTCTACGCATGCTCAGTAGCAGGATACACCCCAAAACACAGCTGAGGAGCTTATCAGCTGTGCTTCGGGCGAAGAAATAAAGGTGAGTATTAACCAGGGAGCAGGCGGGAGGGCTCTTTTTCAAGCCGTGGAAGAGGAGAAGCCATCCAAACACGGAAAAATTCACCAAAAATTCCCAAAAAAAGATGGCGGTGCCCACGGACCGGCACCGACCGAACCGGATCTGTGATGCCATCATCGTGTGACCAACGGGTCGCTAACGGTTCAGGCGATCTGGTCCGAACCGGGAGGAACTCACCCCTGATTCTAAAGTACTGAGAGTCCTGAATGCCAAATCTGAGACCACTTTGTTCAGATGAAGCAGGAAAGCTTCTGGGCAGTGGGTGGGTTGCCTACCATATATTGGCAACGCTACAGTCATTCCATGGTGGCACCTCAGCCGAGAGAGAAAGAGGGACAATACTTCTGAGCAATGGGGCAGGATTACATAGGCCTGTTGGGTTCACTTGTGTTTTTGTTTTGTTTTTTTGCAAAAGTGCCAATATTTGGAATATAATTTGTGGTAAAGGAATGTAGACTGGCTGGAAAGTCCATAAGAGGACAAAAATGCCCCAATCCCCTCAGGATTGGTCTAGATTGGGTGTGGTGGCCAAAAACATTTTAAACTTTTTGTCCAGAATTGAGTATAGATCAGAGGTGGGTTCCCATCGGTTCTAACTGGTTCTTTAGAACCGTTAGTAAACCGGTGTTGATGTCTCGCAGCCGGTTCTGTCGGTGCCGGTCCGTGGGCACTGCCATCTTGTTTTTGGCTTCTGCGCATGTGCAGAAGCTGTTTTTTGCTTCTGCGCATGCGCAGAAGCTGAGGTTTTGACACTGCACGTGCGTGTGCGCACAAAGCACATGCGGCCATGCAGCGCGGGAGGAAGCGAACCAGCAGCGAGGTAAGTTAGAACCCACCCCTGGTGTAGCTTTAATAAAAAGATAAGCTAACAATTGAAGTGTTTGTGTGTGTGGGTTGCCTACCATCCTTAATCTGGCATCTTGTGTTGCAAAAGGCTGTACAGAAATTTGTTCCATCATACAGTTCAATAGTAAGTATCATTTTCTGATACCATTTGAAATTTACTCCTTTGTTTGCTGATCCAAACTTTTGCAGATCTCTTCCTCCCATTGCTTAATCATTGTTCCAGTCATTTTTCTGACAACCCACACATACACACACACACTATCCTTCCTGGGTGAGCCTTTGCAAACAATTTCAAGGGCTCTACTGGACTCTGGAGGGAAATGTCTAGTTTGGTGCTAATTGTTCCTATTGAGTCCTGGTCCTCTGAGAATCTATGACAACTTTACTCTATAGCAACTTGCACCACAGGGTGCGAAATAGGCAGGAATATTCCTTCATTTCTCCACTTTCTCCTCACTGAAAATGCGTATAAAATCTACTATCCTGATCCATTTTTTGCCTTCTTGGGTTGGCTATTGTATGTGTGCCTGTAGGATATCCTTAAATCTTCTGGAGCACTGCTGACCTGGAAGAGCTAAGATGCTGGGCTGAAGAAGGTGGGTTGATCAGAGATGGAGTTAGGGTGCTGAGACTGGGTGAAGGGAGACCCTCACCTTCTCCCTTTCCCATCTGCTTTGATGTTGCCTGTTCAGCACTCTAAATGCTCAGCCTGGAAGATTTCCCTTTCTTTCTTTCTTTCTTTCTTTCTTTCTTTCTTTCTTTCTTTCTTTCTTTCTTTCTTTCTTTCTTTCTTATTTCTGTCTCTCCATTATAATTTCTCTCCATTTTTTTCTTTAAACAGAACAATGCATTAATCTTTGATTTTTATCTTTATTTCTCTACAGGATTAAGTGAAAAATGGTCTTGAAATGTTACTGCAATACTATACCCATTTGCTTAGGAGAAAGCCATATGGGAGTATTCAGTCTTACAATTTTCATGCTGGTCATTGCCTCAATCTTCATTCCTGTAAGCCCATTTCATGTCTTCTTTCCTTCCTTGGATTCTGTTCCTATATTTCTCTTCCTGTCTAGTTTCCTGTTTCAATCTCTAATCTCTGGAATACGAAAGTCCATACAGAGAGCCTCCAGTGATAATTATTTTCACCTGAAAAATGCATCATCTGCTCCTTGAATAGCGGCTGATTCTTCATAAGAAGTAGAAAAACAGTCACAGTTAGAGATTCCTATCTGAGATTATGCAGGCATCCAAGATCCTCCAAGCCAACACTTCTGGATGAGCCAAGAGGTAGCAACATTTCTCGTACACAGACACAGGTTCGGTTCGGGTTACTTACGTAATATATACAATATATAAGTAATAGGGAAGGATCATATTGCATGTTCTCTCTCTCTCTCTCTCTCTCTCTCTCTCTCTCTCTCTCTCTCTCTCTCTCTCTCTCTCTCTCTCTCTCTCTCTCACACACACACACACACACACACACACACACACACCTGTCATATTTCTATCATGAGTACTACTTTTTCTAAATTATGAAGGCATAGAATTTCTTGCTTTTAGAACTCATTTGAATATTTTATATATTTTATATATTTTTAATATTTTTTAATATTTTCTAGAAATGAATAAATATTGTTCATGAAATATGCTACAACCTAGTTTTTCACTGATTACAGCCAACTTCACCAAAGGCAAGCTTAAGCTACCATTCATTCATTCATTCATTCGTTATTTAGTTATTTAGTTAGTTATTTAGTTAGTCAGTCAGTTAGTTAGTTAGTTGTTAGTTAGTTATTAAAATTTATTAGCTGCCCATCTTAGCATACATGTCTTAGTTCTTCTGGATCTTAATGTCTGCTGGTCTCTGTTCCAAGTTGTCAGTGTTATTTTTGAATGTATCTGTTCGTTGTAAAATGTCACTTTTTAATGGATGTATTTCCATTACAAGCACTGGCATTAGTGCTAGAAATATTGAAGAAACTAATTTGATTTGTATTTTAATATTAATTTGGGCAATTCACAGAAGAATGGCCGTGGCCATGAACTCCTGAATAAAAGGTGGGATATGAATGTAATGCATAAATAGTGTGAAAGAGAGAAAATTCAATTTGTTCAAATTTTAGGACAGGCAAGGCTCCTGGATGGTAAGAGAAAAGGGCAACTGGGGAGGAAGGGAATGGAGTGGGGTTTTTTTCCATTTCTCTTCCCTTGCCCATTAAAATTTGCTTCAGTTTTCTCTTTGATTCTGTACCTGCTTTGATTCTGTACCTGCTGAAATTCATTCACTATTAAACCCTCAGGAACCTGATCTTCTTTTGTATCTCGCTCTCCAGTTTTTAATGCCCTTTGTAATTCCTAGTGATGTGATTATTGGGGTTGGAAATGACATTTTATCTCTCTGTTTCTGGAAACTTTTCTTCATCCTACAATAAGTACTTCAGCAAGTGTTATTGTTTAAATCTCTGAGAGTCTAGATCAGTGGTTCCCAACCTGTGGTACGTGTACCACTAGTGGTACGCGAGGGCCTTCCAGGTGGTACGCGAACACTTTCGGGGTCATGAACGATTTTTAGTTAGTTATTTTTTACTTCACAAAAATGTTTACTGCCTAACACAAGATAATCTGGCAACGATTTGCAACTGTTGCCACAAGCCACCCACCTTGTCCCAGCGGCCCGAGAATCCAGTTGCTGGATGCGCTGGGCCAAAAAAGGAACGGTGACTGTTCTGAACTCTCAGCAGTCGCGCAGTAGAACCCTTGTTTTCGTAGTTGGTTTGCGTGTTCTACTTATACAATTATGGAAATAAAGTGATATCTGATCAAATTTAGTTTTTCTGGAACCAGGTGGTACGCAGCGACTGTACGGGACCTCCAAGTGGTACTCGATCACAAAAAGGTTGGGAACCACTGGTCTAGATGTTGTAGGACATTAATGCAACAAATACGGTAGGTGAATAAATATATCAATAAAGGAATAAATGTCTCACAGGTGGGGAGAGGATCCAGCAGAACGGGCCTAATTGGAACACCCTTTTTTCACTGTCATATAGAACCTGAAGGAAGCTTTTGGAGAAACTCCTTGTGTAAGACAGGTGATCATATCTTGGAAATGGTGTTGGAAATGAAGGATGCGGTTGATTGACAAAATCTTAGTATATTTAATTCCTGAAATCCTAATAAAACATATTGGATGCTGAGACCTGCCCCCAGCCTCCAGAATTGAAGGTCATGACCAGGGGTGGGTTTCTCTTACCTGGCTACCAGTGCGCTGTGCGCTCATCCTCACATTTCGTGCATGCACACGCTCGCTACGCGTGTGCGTCCCCTCATACGATTTTGCTTCTGCGCATGCGCAGGAAACAAAAAATTGCCAAAATCTCGCACACGAGAGCATCCCCTCGCAAGAATTTGCTTCCGCGCATGCGCAGGAAGCAAAAAAAGGCCAAAAATTCAGAAAAAAAGATGGCACAGCACGACGGACCAGCGAAGACGTGTGCAAATTGCGCAATCAGCGGGTCCCTACCGGAATGGAGAACTGGACCGCACAGGTAGGAACCCACCACTGGTCATGACTATGCAGTTCCCTTTCCTTTGCTGAATGAGGGCAGAGATTTTATGAATAATCAAATCTACCTCCCTTTCCTCTTACATACTGTATGTTTGTTTGCAGTCTTAGATTAATCTGAACTGACTGAAAATGTTTTTTTCGCATTGAGTGTTACATCGTCCTCCTGGTCTCCCTCAGCCAATTAAAGAAGGGAGTTTGGTTTCACGTGACGGAGAAAATATCTGTGATCGCTAAGCGTGAGAAACCATTAATGGCACATTATCAATCAATCAATTGATTAACCAGGCCATTCATCTTTGCTTACTCTCAGTTAATTTAATTTAATTTAATTTATTGTATTTCTATGCCGCCCAACTCCCGATGGACTCTGGGATGGGTGATCTCCATCACCCTAGATTACATATGTCTTTTGAACATGGCTCAAAGTGAGGCTTAGGGTTGTGACTTTCCACTATCTTAAAAAAGCTCAGCTCTATTACACAATTTTTGGACACACAAGTCAATCACTCTTGCCATACTTTTTAGTCCTGCTCCAAATACATTCAGCACTGCCCCACGTTGTGATAGGAGTCCAAGTATTCAGGAATTCACATAGACTGTTTCAGTGGTGGGATTCAAATTCTGTGGGCGTGGCTTGGTGGCCATGGATGTGGCTTGGTGGGCGTGGCTTGGTAGGCATGGCAAGGAGAAGGATACTGTAAAATCTCCATTCTCACCCCACTCCAGGGAAAGGTTACTGCAAAATCCCCATTTCCTCCCGATCAGCTGGGAGAATAGATGGGGGCGGGGCCAGTCAGAGGTGGTATTTACCGGTTCTCCGAACTACTCAAAATTTCCGCTACCGGTTCTCCAGAACTTGTCAGAACCTGCTGAAACCCACCTCTGGACTGTATCCATGAGAGGAGCAGAAGACATACAGTATTGTACCTAATTTTCTTGCATAGAAGAGATTGTCCGCAAATAAAGTTCTACGATAAATATTGTTATTTAATCAGACACCATGCACAATCAGCATGTTCATCTAGAAGCGAAATGGTAGCTGTAAGAACTTTACAAATAGTGTGGGTGAGATAAATATCTTTCATTTTCTCCATTGATGTAATTTTTTGATCTGCATATTGGGCTATTGTGGTGCTAGTTATACTTCAAGAGGGAAGGTGATGCCTTAACCACTGATCTTATGGCAAGAGAGACCCCACCCAAAAGATCCATGGTTTGAGATGACAGTTTGCCCTTTAACTTAAAAAAAAGCCTATAAAAATAATAGCCAAAACTTTTGACCTTACCCATTCTGGGGCTGGAAAAGGATTCTAACAGACTGTGGGCAGTGTTTGATGTTCATCATTATATTGATTCCATAGGGTTTCTGCTATAAGGGTGGCTCCTTTCAGCCTCTTAGCTATGACAGATACGTCAAAACAAAGATCTAAAATCTATTCATTGTATTATACAACCCAATAATACAATGTTTTCTGTTCTATAATTAACATATTCACTTCTCCCCTAATATGATTCTGCTTTATATTCAGAGATATCATAAGCTTTGGGGTGTTAACTAAGGTATAAGTGTTTGTGAAGATCCCTGTCAATGGCTATCTAACTGAACAATGATTAGAGGAGTAGGTTTTGTGTAGCTAGAAAAGAAAAGAAATTTATGTGCAGAAAAATATTTGTACCTAGCTAGCTGCATCCTATCAGAAGAATTGGATAGGATTTGCTGAAGGGAGTCACCTTAAATGATCAATCTTTTTGATAAAGAATGTGCAATAAGAAAATAAAATTGATGGAGTAAATCTCTAAGTTTCCACCCATACGCAATTACTCCCTTGTGATCTTTAAGGCATAGGATAGTGAGAAAGCAGTGCCAATGGATATGGTCTTCCAATCATTTCCATAGTGTCTATTAATTAAGCATCAATCTAGGTTACTGGAGACCGCATTCAAGCCTCACTCCAAAAATGGGAACCATTTGATCATGCTGGCTTCCTATCTGTTTTGTATGGGATTCCTTTTTTATGACATTACTTGTTGTAATGTGTATAGGCAATGAACATGGAAACCTCGTGGGAAAACAGCAACCAAAGCTACCAAGGAGATTTCATCTTGCTGGGAGTGGCTGACCGGCCACGCTTGGAGATGTTGCTCTTTGCCTTTGTTCTTGTCTGCTACATGATGACCCTCCTGGGCAACACAACCATCATTGTGGTGTTGAGACTAGATCCAGGCCTCCATTCCCCCATGTATTTCTTCCTCAGCAACCTTTCCTTCCTTGACATCTGTTTCACCACCAGCCTTGGGCCCCACATTCTGGTGAACTTCTGGAGAAAAAGCAAGACCGTCTCTTACGATGGCTGTGTAGCTGAGCTCTTCATCTCCCTTGCTCTGGGCTCTGTGGAGTGCATTTTGTTGGTTGTCATGGCCTATGATCGCTATGCCGCTATCTGTCATCCACTGCGGTACACTACCATTATGAGCCACTCTCTGTGTATCACAATGGCTTCTGTGTCCTGGATAAGCGGCTTCAGCCATTCACTAATTCATACAGTGATGATTCTTAGGCTTCCACTGTGTGGGCGAAATCGAGTGGATCATTTTTTCTGTGAGCTCCCTGCCTTTCTTAAATTGGCTTGTGTTGACACTTCCATTAATGAGGCTTTGGTGCTTTCTAGTAGCGTGGCATTGCTTATAGTACCAGTTAGTCTCATCACGGTCTCTTATGGCTATATAGCAGTTGCGGTGCTGAGAATCCACTCAGCTGAGGGAAGGAAGAGGGCTTTCAACACTTGTTCCTCCCACTTGATGGTGGTCTGGCTCTTCTTCGGCACAGCCATCTTCAGTTATCTGCTGCCTCGTTCCAACACCCCTGGTGATCAAGGCAAGATGTTTTCCCTTTTCTATGCCTTTGTCACCACCATGCTTAATCCACTGATCTATACTTTGAGGAACAAAGAAGTGCATAAGGCTCTCCAAAGACTAGTGAAGAAGAAATAAATAAACACATGACTGGAAACTGCATTTGAAGGTTCAACAGGAATAATGTTTGTTAGTCTTGCAATAGTTTTGATTGTGCCTTCCTTTCTCTCTCTCTTTTTTCATAATAAAATTGTAACATATCTAGATACCATAGCAGTGCACAGGACTATACATTAAAGAGTATATAACCCCCCAAAACAGACAGTCAGGACTTTCTTCCTGAAGTGTGTTTAGGTTGTTGTGGATAGCACACTTTCATCTTGTGTCAACTCTGTCTCTTCAGGATTTGTTCCCCTGTGAAAAAGGCGTCTTCTGAGGTTCTTGCTGTGTTCTTTTAGAGAGAAATTGAACCGGTATTATTCCACCCTAACAAATTCTGACTGCATGGTGGCTTGTGTCAGGCCAAATCCTGTCTGCATTGTGAATTTTCCATCCTTCTTAGACATTCCTAACTTTTCCTTTTTTGATCTTTGTTATAACACCAGTGTTGGGCCCCACACTACATATCAGACATTAACACAATTGAGAATGTCCAGCGATACTTCACAAGAAGAGTATTACATTCCTCTGTTCACAACAGAATTCCTTATGAAACCAGACTTGAAATTTTGGGACTTCAAAATTTAGAACTCCGCCGCCTTCGATCTGACCTAAGTGTAGCTCACAAAATTATCTGCCTCAATGTCCTACCTGTTAACGACTATTTCAGCTTCAACCGCAATAATACACGAGCTCACAATAGGTACAAACTTAATGTAAACCGCTCCAGACTTGATTGCAAAAAATTCGACTTCAACAGCAGAGTTGTCCACGCCTGGAACACTTTACCTGACTCAGTAGTTTCTTCCCCAAACCCCAAAAACTTCAACCTCAGATTATCTACCATTGACCTCACCCCATTCCTAAGAGGTCGGTAAGGGTGATAGACGATCTTACCCAGTTGTGCGCATAAGCGCACAATCGTGCCTACCGTTCCTGTCCTAATGTACCCATATATTCTTACCTCTTTTACTCTTATTCATGCTTGTACTATTACATATATGTTCAATCATGTTTTACTGTTTAAACTTTGCTTATAATCATATATGCTTGACAAATAGACAAATACAAAATACAAATACATTCTGGTGAATTTGTGGAGAAAAAGCAAGATAAATCCATTGAACTAAGAGATTTACAGAGCTGTCCGAAGAGTAACGAGGAAAAACTAACATTTGATTCACAGCTGTTTTAGGGTTTTTTTTCCTTTTATAATGCTTCGTTATAGTTTTGTACTATGTGTTTTAATAATTTTTCTATTATGAACTACTCTGTGTTGGTTTGACATAGAAAGCAATCTATAATATAATATTTGGTTCGGTTCCCTTCTTCGTGGCCAATCCCAATTGGTATTGATAGGGAATGAGAGGTCCAACCCTTGGCTACTATTTTGTGGTGTACCTCAGGGCTTAGTATTTTCTCCACTCCTTTTCAACATCTATATGAGCCGAGGTGGCGCAGTGGTTAAAATGCAGCACTGCAGTTCAGCAGTTCAGCTGTTCAAATCTCACCGGCTCAAGGTTGACTCAGCCTTCCATCCTTCCGAGGTGGGTAAAATGAGGACCAGATTGTTGGGGGCAATATGATGAACTCTGTAAACCGCTTAGAGAGGGCTGTAAAGTACTATGAAGCAGTATATAAGTCTAAGTGCTATTGCTATTGCTATATGAAACCACTGGGTAAGATCATCCATCACCATGGGTTGAGGTATATACAATATGCTGATGACACCAAACTCTATATTTCCACTGTTGGTGATCGAAGTGATGCTGAGGCCATCCTCTCGTGATGCCTGGAGGCTGTGGGGGCCTGGATGGGAGACAACAGGCTTTGAGTGAACTGTCAAGACTGACTTGAACTTTCACCTATATTCTATTTTGCTCACGGCTTGACAAAGAATGGGGGTGGCGGTGGATTGCAATGCAAGGGTGGGAGGAATGGCCTCCAAGCATTGTTGGTTCCCTTGTGCCAGCTCCCCTTCTCAAGGACACCCAGAGCAGATGTCACAGCGTGATCGGCTAGTTCCCAAAATAAAATGAACACAAGTGATTGGTGAACATAATGGACTGTGGGTGGCCCGTAGGGAAAGGGGAAATTAATTATGTGTGTGTTTGCCGGAAAAACTCAGAGCTGGTTTCACTTCTTATGTGCCAATGTCGATTTATTCAGTAAAGTTTGTACTCTTGGTAAAATATTGTCCCAGGAGTTTCTTTTTCTGGATTTGCTTACTGGACAGTTGTCGCCTGACAAGATTAAATGGCTTTGGGTATGCCCAGGATCTGGGACTTTGTCATCTTTGACTCAGGATGGGATGGCACTCCCCCAGAAAGACCCGGTCCAAACCTTGGGGGTTCTCCGGGACTCACAACTCCTGTTCAAGGAACAGGTGTCAGTCGCAGCTAGGAGAGCCTTTGCACAACATCATGTTGTGCACCAGTTGTGGCTTTTCCTGGATCAGAACTCCCTGCACTCAGTCATTCAATCCCTAGTCATCTCATGACTGGATTGTTATAATGTGCTCTACATGGGGCTACCTTGAAGAGCATTCAGAAGCTACAGCTGGCAGCACAGGCAGTTTTGGGGGTGGCAAGAATGGCCCCTGTAACACCATTGCTCCATGAGCTGCATTGGTTACCAGTCTGCTTGTGGGTGCAATTCAAGGTGTTGGTGATCACCTTATAAGCCCTTCATGGCATGGGTCCAAGTTACTTGAGGGACCGGCTCACACCCCACTGGGATTAGCCCATACCACTCGTGCCAGCAGAGGAGGCATGTTGCGGGTCTGATAATTCGAGCTGGTGGGGTCCAGGAGGGGTGTCTCTCTGCTGTTGCTCCCGCCCTTTGGAACATCTTGCCCCCCACCCCAATGTGAGGTTGGCCCCAACCCTCCTATCTTTTTATAAGGGCCTAAAGACCTGGCTCTGCTAGTTGGCCTGGGGCCCCAATGGGGGAACAGCGCCATGGAGGTGCTGATCGAGTAACAAAAGTGCCCCCTCCCCCCCACTCTGCCCCCCCTCCCCATGTGTCCTTGGTTTTAATGTCTGATTTTAACTTTTTATTTTTTTAAACTGTATATGTAACTGTAAGCTGCCCAGAGTTACCCTATGGTAAGATAGGTGGCTAATAAATTTAAATAAATAAATAAATAAATAAATAAATAAATAAATAAATAAATAAATAAATAAATAAATAAATAAATAAATAAATAAATAAATTTAAATAAATAAATTTAAATAAATTTAAATAAATTTAAATAAATTTAAATAAATAAATGTAAATAAATAAATTTAAATAAATAAATACTTTAATATGTGCTTCAAAGGGTTAAAAAAATTCAAATGCATGTTTAAAAGACTAAATCGTACAGATTCAAAAAAACAAATCTAACACTACCGTGTTTCCCCAAAAATAAGACACTGTCTTATATTTTTTTGAACCCTGAAATAACCGCTTGGCCTTATTGCCATGCACTCAAAAGCCCGATTGGGCTTATTATCAGGGGATGTCTTATTTTGGGGGAAACAGGGTAAAATAGAGGGGAATAGTGAAATGCTTTAAAATACCATCTCACTATATCAAATGTGGTTATAATACGGTTGTGGCTGTACCTTGCTGGTGAAAAGCCAAACTCAGATAGAGGTTCTTTCCCTCCTCTTCAAATGGCTTTTTAGATTGCTTGGATAATTAACACATGATAAAACTTTCAAAGGTGCCTTTTCACCTTCCTTAAAGAATTAATTAGCCCTTCCCGGTATATTCCTTCTACACAACATCACCACTTCAGAGGATGTTACTCAATGGCGAAAGGCCTTTTGGGAAGGGGGAATACATGGCTGCAATGATTAATCTCTCTCCTAATTAGTATTAGGATTCTAGTTCTTGATGGTTTTTCTTCAAACTGCAGCAGACAATAAGATAATAGCTTCTTTCTCCATGCTGAAACCCACAAAAAAACAGTTCTTACTGTCTGCAGCACAAGACCTTCTGCATAGTCACAGCTGGTATCCTGGGATGCAGTGTTCAACCAGAATAACCAAGACTGAAGTAAAGAGGCTGATCAGAAGAGGAACTGGTAGGGTGGGTAATAGAGATCCATGTCATATTTTCCTTCTTTATGTTTCAGAGTATCGTCATATCTTCTTCTTGTGCCATATCCGTCACCGGATGTTGGCGATCATGTTGGCGATCCTTATATAGATGCCTCTAAACTTTTAGACCATCTCAATCTTTGCCTACACGTGTCTCCCGCTTTCCAATTTCTTCTGTTCCATTTTCTCTTATGTTTTCCTTGACTCTCTTGCTCTTTTTCTCTCCGTGTTAACACTGTACTTCATTTCATTCCGTCTCCTTTTCAGTTCGGATTTTGTTTTTTGTTTTAATAAAATTGAAATATTTAATTCAGGCACACACACACACACACACACACACACACACACACACACACACACGAATATTTCTTGGTAGCTTTGGTTACTTTCTTTCCTTGAGGTTTCCCTGTTCATTTTCTATGTACACTAGAATAAGTAATGAAATAGAAAAAGAAGCCAGTGTAAACAAACAGATAGGAATCTAACATGATCAGATCATTCCCATATTTGGAGAGGGGCTTGAATCCTTTTCCCCAGTAAACTCACTTCATGCTTAATTGGCGGACTCTATTCTTTGAGGTCCAAATCCAATGGCACTGAATTCTCAGCATTTCATGACTTAAGTCACAAATACACCACCTTCAGCAACATACCGTAGTTCATTACATAAGTGAATGTAAACAAGAAACATGTTCTATGAGAATTGTCTATGCTGATAATAGGACATAAACCTGCACCTGCCTACAGAATAACATAATAAAGACCTTAATACTCTGATCTCTGATGGAAATGCACAAAGGTGTAATTATTCATTCATTCAATAAATTTGATTAACCATTTACTCTTCCACTGCGTTCTCAGCAAGCTTTCCAGTTCCTATTTTCCCATCACTTTTGTTGCAGTACCATCATCCCACCACATTAGTCTGCATCCTTCTACAACTATCTTTTTTCCTTTTCCTTTTCCTTTTCCTTTTCTTTTTTTTCTTTTTTCTTTTTTGCTTGCTTCCTTGCTTCTCTTCCTCTCTTTCACAGTTCAGGGATAGCCCAGGAGACTCTTCCTCCTCTTATCTTGTACAAGAGATCCTCACTTTATTCTGTAGTGTTTAAGGCTTCCATCTATCCAGAGCTGAAACACAGATAATGAAGTCATAAGGTCAGTGCCTGCCTTCTAGAACAGGGGTCCACAAACTTGGCAACTTTAAGACTTGTAGAAGTCTGGCTGGAGAATTCTGGGAGTTGAAGTCCATAAGTCTTAAAGTTGCCAAGTTTGAAGACCTCTGTTCTAGAACAAAGCTACTCATTGTCTCATCCAAGCAGCAAGACAAAAATACAGCTGTAGACCTTCACATCCCAAAATTGGTGCAACAAAGGTATTCCTAGTACAAACTTGATATGGAGGGAAAGAAGCTGCTTCTTCCCAAGACATAGGAATGTTGAAAATACAGTATCTTAGGATGGGATGTGACTATAAGTTGCAGAAGTAATTTAAATGACTTAAAAGGACAGAGATCAAATATATTAGTATTAATGTTTTTTCAAAAATGTTTTAGCCTGGCCAGATTGGTTTTAGCATCTTGAGGCCAAATAGAGAAGTTTACTGAGCACCTGAATCAGCAACAAATAAAGTAATAATAATAATAATAATAATAATAATAATAATAATAATAATAATAATAATAATAATAATAATAATAACAACAACAACAACAACAACAACAACAACAACAACAACAGAGTTGGAAGGGACCTTGGAGGTCTTCTAGTCCAACCCCTTGCTTAGGCAGGAAACCCTACACTACTTCAGACAAATGGTTATCCAACATCCTCATAAAAACTTCCAGTGTTGGAGCATTCACAACTTCTGGAGGCAAGCTGTTCCTGATCTGTGTCTAGTATACAACCCATAATTGTGTTTGTTTGTTTTTAATTGGTCATGGGTTATGTAGTTCTACCCTTACATATATAATTATTATTGATGTTGTGTTGTGTTGCGTTGCATTGCATTGCGTTGCGTTGCGTTATGTTACGTTATGACAGTACATTACATTCTAATTGTATATTTTGTATATGAATATTTTTCCCAATTTGGAATCTGTACTTTCAACCTGGAATGTAACCTGTACTGTCACAGATGGTTTGTCATGAAATTTCTCTCCCTAGAAATTTTTTCTGAGCTAAGGCTTACTATAATACTGTTCTCTTATATCATTTGTTCAGAGAATTTTTACATGTAAGGTGGAAGGGACATCAGAAATTATTTTTAAAGATGAAAATAAGAACGAAAGAGAGAAAAGGGGGAGACAGAATTTGCAAGGGGAAGCAAGATGATCCTGAAAGAATAAAAGGTTGAAAACATGTAAAAAAAGAAATGAGAAAAAGATAGACAGAGAAGACATTAGGGGGAAGTTCACATGAGTGGCTGCCTTTCAATGAGAAGAATCAGATAAGGGGGCAAGACATGCCCTAACAGAAATAATGCCATAAGGAAATCAGCAGGTGGTTGACTTAATGAAAAACGTGCTGGTTTTTTTATGACTTTATTAATGGTACTCTAAATCAAACTATAGCTTCACAAAAACAAAGGTGATTTTGTTAGGTCTTAACATCCAAACAGGTGCCATGTTTTTATTGATGTTTCAACTCTGTTCTATTACTATATTGAGGATTTGATTTATTCCAGTCCTTTTGCACTTCTTGGACTCTTAATCAAGGTAGAAAGATATGTAAGAAGAAATGTCATTTTGTTCAATCCTGTACAAGGAATTCTGTTCAAATATCTGGGTAGCAAAAACATTTTTACTATATTCTCCTCTCACATAGTAATTCACTGAGGATTGAAGAGCTAAAAGATATAGTTAGCTATGACCAAGATTAACTATATTTCTGGATCACAGATTCATGACGCAAGCTATATTTGCTACTCAGTCAAGCCACAATTCTTTCTATATCACTTCTTTATAGCCTCCCATGTTGTGTTGGTGATCTATTTATTTTCACGTGTGTTGTCCTACATTGCATTAACAGAGGGATAGAAACACGATCACGTGAAGTGATCTTGCCACTTTATAATATTTTGGTAAGACCACACTTGGAATATTGCATCCAGTTTTGGTCACCACAATATTACAAGGATGTTGAAACTCTAGAAAGAGTGCAACGAATAGTAACAAGGTGGATTAGCGGACTGGAGACTAAAACATATGAAGATCGGTTGCAGGAATTGGGTATGTCTGGTCTAGTGAAAAGAAGGGCTGGGGTGACATGAGAGCAATGTTCCAATATTTGAGGGGCTGCCACAAAGAGGGGGTCAACCGGCACCGGTTGCTTGCTTACCAATGCTGGTGCGCTGCGTGCGCATCTCCACGTTTCAGGTGCTCGCGCTTGCTATGCGCGCGCGCCTCCTCATGCGATTTTTGCTTCTGCGCATGCGCGGAAGCAAAATCGGCCAAAAATTCACATAAAAAGATGCCGACGTGCACGACAGACCAGCAGAGAGGGCTCTGGAGCGGTCGCACGCAAATTGCACAATCGGCCGCTCCCTACCGGAGCTGTGCACTGGACAGCTCCGGCAGGAACCCACCTCTGGGATCAACCTATTCTTCCAAGCACCTGAAAATAGGACAAGAAGTAATGGTTGGAAACTTGTCAAAGAGAGAACATACCTACTGTAAAATTTTTTGTGACAGTGAGAACAATTAACCAGTGGAACTGCTTGCTTACAAAAATTGTGGGTACTCCATCACTGGAGATTTTTAAGAAGAGATTGGACAGCCATTTGTCTGAAATAGTGTAGGGTCTCTTGTCTGAGCAGGGAGTTGGAGTAGAAGGCCTCCAATGTCCGTTCCAGTTCTGTTATTATGTTTTGCTTTGTTTTTTAAGCAGATGTTCTACAAAAATGCATCATGGAAAGAAAGTAGCCAAAACTATCAAGGAGAATTCATCTTATTGGGAGTGGCTGACCGCCCTTACTTGGAGCTGTTGCTCTTTGGACTTGTTCTGACCTGCTACGTGATACCTCTGTTGGGCAACACAACCATCATTATGGTATCAAGATTAGATCCTCATCTCCATACCCCCATGTATTTCTTCCTCAGCAACCTTTCCTTCCTTGACCTTTGTTATACCACCAGTCTTGGGCCCCAGATGTTGGTAAACTTCTGGAGAAAAAGCAAGACTATCACTTATGGTGCCTGCGTGGGTGAGTTATACATCTCTCTTGCTCTGGGCTCCACGGAGTGCATTTTGTTGGCTGTCATGGCCTATGACCGCTATGCCGCCATCTGTCATCCACTGCGTTATACTACCATTATGAGCCAGTCTCTGTGTTTCACAATGGCTGCTGTCTCCTGGGGAAGTGGCTTCAGCAATTCAGTAGTTCAGACAGTCATGACTCTTAGTCTTCCACGTTGTGGGCAGAACCAGATAGACCACTTTTTCTGTGAGGTACCAGCCTTAATCAAATTGGCCTGTGTGGACACCTCTGATAACGAGGCAGAGCTCTTCGCCTCAAGTGTGGTGTTCCTTCTACTACCTCTGGGTCTCATCACAGTATCTTACAGCTATATTGTGGCTGCTGTATTGAGGATCCGCTCAGCTGAAGGCAAAAGTAAGGCCTTCAACACCTGTGCCTCCCACTTAATGGTGGTGTCACTCTTCTATGGCTCAGCCATCTCCAGTTATCTCCAATCTCCATCCAATTATTCCCGTGACCAAGGCAAAATGATTTCCCTCTTCTATACCTTTGTCACCACCATGCTTAATCCACTGATCTATACTTTAAGGAACAAAGAGATTCAGAAAGCCATCCAAAGAATGATAAAGATCAAGAATAAAGAAGATCAATAATGAAGGTCAATGACTAATGAAGGTCATATTCAGCAGAATAAAATCAATTCTTTTAACAAACGCTCATTTTTCATTGCTAGCGTACTCTTTCTTTGTACAAATTCTTGAACATTTTCTTTCTGTTTTGTATCATCTTTGGAATAATTCAGGGAGTCAGATTATATTAAAAGTCTCACTCCTTTACAAAAGGTACACAAATACCTCTCTTTAGGAATTCAAACCTGTGCTTAGGAGATAAGAGCTAAACATTCCAACAACACCTGGACAAAGAAGTTGATTTTATTTGAAGCTTCAATAAAAGAAGCCGCTTTTATTATTTCAGCTAAAATGAACTACAGGCTTTAACTTTGAGGTCTCTTTCACCAGCTTTCACATGGCAACTAATATCTCTTGTTTCTCAGTTTTGAAGGTAGAGGGCACCTACATCAGGTTTTGTTAACATTTTTCAACTGTTTGTTTCTGATCTTGGCACTCTCAGTCCTCTTAAAACAGTCACGTCCCCAAAAATTTTATTTCCCCATCAAAGGTCAGAAACTACAATTTTACCAAATGGCCAGATAAAATGCCATTGACAGGGCCAGAAAACTTCATGTATCTCATAAGGCAGCACTCCACAAATGTTTATGCCATAATAAGTTAATAAATGATTTATTTCCTATGACTCTTGTTGCATTTCCAAGTACTGGTTCTAATTTGGTTTTAACCACTTCCCCCCCCCCCCGCTTTTCCTCCTTCTAAACTTGAAATGTCTTTTTGCACCCCCTAAAAATAGTCTTATAGGAAGAATGGAAATGCATCAATTTAGACCCTTGCCTGTAAATATTTTCAAATTCATCTGAAAGCAATTAGGGGTCTGGAATTGTCGGATTAACTTGAAGTAGAAAGCACAAACAGGATAAATGAAGTGCTAATGCCAATAATGGAAGCCAGCCATTTTCAATTACAATAAATGCCTGATGATCATTAATACTAGGTGCTGGGAACCAAGATTGTTCTTGATAACAGTTGAAAAAACAATTTAGCTGTAGTTCTCGAGGCCCCTTGTTTAGCTAAAGATTTCATTGTAGAAGGGAAGCGTGAGCTCAGGTTTCTATTCTTTTCCACATATTTATTAACTATACAATTTATCCAGTTAATAAAAATAAATATATCAAATGGATTATAATGGCAATTCACATTATTTTAATTAATTTTACTGAATCTCATCAAATGACAGTGATGACTTACATAAATATATACCGTATTTTTCAGAGTATAAGACACACTCCCCCCCAAAAAAAAGACGGTGAAAATTTGGGTGTGTCTTATACACTGAATGTAGCCAAAAACGCAAGGCACGGGGGCAGTGATGGTCTGTGGCAATCCCTACAGCCTGGAACAGCTGATTGGGGGTATTCCGGGAGGCCGATCCACCCGCCAATCAGCTGCTCATGCTGAATCAGGCTGCAATAATGTGCCGAAGCTGACCAGGCTGTTTGCTATTTGTTGCAAGGACATGTCAGAGTTTGCAGCAGCAATCACATCCAGAGAGCACACACAAGTAACTGATTCAACAGGATTCAATAACTTCTCTTTATATATAATATAACACATGAAGTAAATATACAATACCAAAAGCAGAAGGGGTGGGTTCTGACTTACCTCGCCGCCGGTTCGCTTCCTGACATGCCATGCTTCATGCATGAGCGCTTCATGCATGAGCGCTTCATGCCCAGCCGTGCACATGCGCAGTGCTAAAAACCCAGCTTCTGCACATGTGCAGAAGCAAAAAACAGCTTATGTGTATGTGCAGAAGCAAAAAACAAAATGGCGCCGCCATAGAGAGAGCCGTTTTGGGGGCGTGGCATGCCTGGGTTGCTGCCGGTTCCAGCGACCCAGGCTGCCAAGTTACTACCAGTTCCATAGAACCACTCCAAACCGGGAGGAGCCCACCTCTGAAAAGCAGGTTTTCCAACATGGTAGCGAATACAAGCAAACACAGGCAGAGGAGAGAACAGTTTCAGTTTTGAGCAGCAGACTAGTTTACAGCTCAGCACAGACTCAGAGCTGTAGAGCTAAGTCACACCCAGGCTCTAAATTCTCTCCTTGTGGCTCACACAGCAAATACTGTTTCAGTTTCCAAACAGCCCTCAATTCTCTCACACAATGACAGGACGCTAGCCAGATGAATACCGATGGATGCTGTTAGGCAAAGGCAGAATTTTTTTTCTTATTTTCCTCCCCAAAAACTAAGATGCGTCTTATACTTCAGAGCATCTTATACTCTGAAAAATATGGTAATGAGGGCTTTTAACGTTAGCCCTCAAATATTATTTAACAAATGGTATTGATTGGTTATTAATGACAGTTACATTTGGGGACTTCCAGAACACATGAACCTGTTTAATAATAGATTGGTGTTCAAGATTCAAAGAGAACTGATTTTGTTCATAACCCAGAAAAGATGTAGGTGGTTCACTAGTTGAAGCACTGGAAAAGCTGTTCTGGCAGCAGTTGCCAGAAATTCAGAAGCAATGCCAGCTCCAGGCTCAGAAGAACAAAGTGAACCTGTTCACAGATTAGTTAACCTGTTCACAGATTAATTCACAGACTAATCTTATTGCATTATTTGATAAAGTGACAAAACTAGTGGACCAGAAGAGTGCTGTCGATATAATTTACTTGGATTTCAGTAAGGCATTTGACAAAGTAGACCATAACCTACTACTTGATAAAATGGAAAAATGTGGGTTAGACAGCATCACCACCAGATGGATTCATAACTGGCTGACCAACCACACTCAACATGTAGTCCTCAATGGAACAGCATCTACATGGAGGGAAGTATGCAGTGGAGTACCCCAGGGCTCTGTTTTAGGCCCAGTACTCTTCAACATATTCATCAATGATTTGGACAAGGGGATAGATGGGGAACTTATCAAATTTGCAGACGACACCAAACTAGCAGGAATAGCCAACACTCTGGAAGATAGGCTTAAGATACAGAAGGATCTTGACAGACTTGAACATTGGGTGCTATCTAACAAAATGAAATTCAATGGTGAAAAAAGCAAGGTTCTACATTTAGGCAAGAAAAACAAAATGCACAGGTACAGTATATGTGGTACCTTGCTTAATAGTGGTGACTGTGAGAGGGATCTTGGAGTCCTAGTGGACAACCACTTAAATATGAGCCAGCAGTGTGCAGCAGCTGCCAAAAAAGCCAACACAGTTCTAGGCTGCATAAACAGAGGGATAGACTCAAGATCACATGAAGTGTTTTTTTTTTTGTTTCCAAAAAGTTTTATTAGTACAAAATTACATAGATAATAGCTAAACATTAAATAGAAAGTACAAACATTTTTTTTAATTTTTCTCCCCCCTAACCCACCCCTTTCCCTCCCCCCCTCCCCCCCGGACTTCCCAGAGAGAGTACAGGGCATAATATCAATAAAATAAATTTAAATTAAATTAAAAAATTTTGACTTCCACCTTATTTTTTTTAAAACTTCAACTCCAAATTGTACACTAATAAAAATTCCTTCCTCCTCCTTTCAATCATCTACCCTTCACAACATTTCTTCACTGTTAACTAAGAATTAAATGATTATTACATAAATGATGACTAAGTATTAAATACAAAAACCTTAAACTTCATCATAAAATCAATCAGTATATAAATAACATACTATTACTATATATCAGATTATAAGCACTAATTACAAACTTTAAATAACCTTCCTCCCCCCAAAAAAATGTTAAATCTAATTGTCATATTTTATAACTGGATAAATAACAATTCCAAATCTTTCTCACAATTAAATAAAACTAAAATTGATATTACACAAAAAATAACTAAATAATAATACAAAAACCTTAAACTTCATCATAAATTCTACCACTCTATTAGTAACATAATGTTACTATGTATTAAATTATTAGGTTCAAAAAAGTTCTAAATCTTTAAAAAGAATTAATAATACTTTGAATAAGCCCCCCCAAAAAAACAAAAGAAAAAAAAAGAATGCAAGAAGTAAAGAAAAGAAAAAAAATTAAGGAAAGAAGGGAAAAAGAAAAGTACAGTCATAATGGCAACCATCTGTCCAATAAACTTCAACACTGCATCTTGTTGTATCTTGATGATGGTTGCATCTTTTTGTAACTTGATAATTTTGTAGTTGTCAGCTCGCCTCCCATCTGACCCCGATCTTCCATCTCCTTTTCCACACTGTAGACATCTGTCTGGCTCTGCCAATCATTTAAATTTTGTAAATCTGTTTCGATTTGAAGAGGAAGGGATGGCTTTCCCTCCTCCTCCTCTTTTGTTTTCATACATCTTTCCTCTGGAATCTTGGATATATCAGCCTTTAAGACGTTGACATAAAATTCAGTAGCTTTCTTTGTTGTATTAAGCCGATATCTTTTTCCCAGAAATTTCACTGCAACTCCTGTTGGTGCTTCCCATTTGTAATGTAAATTTAACCTTTTAAATTCATCAATCAGAAAGGTATAATCTTTTCTGGCTTTGAGCATTTTAGAGGGAATTTCTTTCCATATCATCAGTTCCTGGCCATTCACCTGCAGGTTATTCTTAAACGTTGCCTGTATAATCCTATTCCGTAAGGCTCTTGTAGTAAAGTATATTACAATATCCCTTGGTAGGTGTTTTTGTTTTGCATACCAGGAGTTGATTCTATATATTTTATCAATTTGCCTGGCTAGTTCTTCTTTAGACAGTCCAGACACCTGCTCCAAAGCTTCCACCATCCTTCCTTTCAAATCTTCATATAATCCTTCTTTCAACCCCCTGACCCTTATGGCAAATTCCATGGATCTGAATTGCGTCATTAACACCTCTGTTTCAAAATTTGCAATGTCATTTTGTATTTTATCTATGTATTCTACTGAAGTTGTCAAAACTTGTTTGTTTTCTTCAATGCGGTTTGCCAAAACTTCAATATTTGTTGCTAGACCTTTACATACCTCCAACACATCATTTCTAATTTGTTGGTCAATATTCTTTAAAGCAGCCTGCATTTTATTATCTATTTCACTAATTTTTTGGTTAAATTCAACAATAAGTTCATCTTTCATAATCTTTAAGGTACTTATTAAATTTTCAGGTGTTAAAGACTTTGGGGGTGTTAACTCAGTGGTAAGTTGCATTTTAGAAATATAACCAGATGAATAATCCATTCTTTTATTCAAAACCATCTTTCCAGATTTTGAAGCCATTTTAGTATTTCCAGTGGTGAACAAAGAAAAAGCCAAGCCTCTAGTTAAAGTTCTTTTAAATTTCTTTTAAAATTCTTTCAAATTCCAAAGCCAGATAGAATTTTATTTTTAAAAAATTGTCAGTTATTATTTAATCCAAAATCGGGAGACAGAGAGAGTAAAGCCAACTTTCAAAATCAAAAATTTCCATAAGAAAAAAAGCTGCTAGGGAAACGAAAGTTACTTTCACTTCTCCTCCCACTTTCTCCGATCGCCATGTTGTAGCCTAATAACTGTTACTTAGTTTCTTCCGAAGTGAAAATCAGCAGTGGAGTTGAAAGAAAAAAAAATCTGTACTTGCCCTTTAAAATCTTGTCTCTCTCTGTCTGCTTGTTTAAACAATTAAGTAGTTGTAATCCCATTCACGAAGCAGCGGGTGGTCACAGCATCTTGCTCCGCAAAAGCGGAGGTTTCCAAGTCCCCGGAGCAAGAGACAGGCTGGCTGGGGAGCCCTCACCTTTCGCGCCCCTGGCTGACACTTGGGGCACTAGGGGGGGCTCTACCCCACCTGTCCGGCTCTCATCTCTCCCCTTTGCCCGGGGCAGAGACTTTCAAGCCGCCAGACAGCTGTTCTGGCGGCTTTAACGGGGAAAAGGAAAGGCGCTCAACGAGGAGCGTCCGCGATGCAGCGATCCGGAACCGGAAGTGGAGATCACATGAAGTGTTAATACCACTTTATAATGCATTAGTAAGACCACACTTGGAATACTGCATCCAATTTTGGTCACCACAATATTACAAAGATGTTGAAACTCTAGAAAGAGTGCAACGAATAGTAACAAAGAGGATTATGGGACTCAAGGATAAAACATATAAAGAACGGTTTCTGGAACTGGATATATCTAGTCTTATGAAAAGAAGGACTAGGGGTGACATGATAGTAGTGTTCTGATATCTCAGGGGTTGCCACAAAGAAGAGGGAGTCAAACTATTCTCCAAAGCACTGAGTGCAGGACAAGAAGCAATGGATGGAAACTAATCAAGGAGAGAAGCAATTTAGAACTAAGGAGAAATGTCCTGACAGAACAATTAATCAGTGGAACAACTTGTTTCCAGAAGTTGTAAATGCTCCAACACTGGAAGTTTTAAAGAAGAGATTAGATAACCATTTGTCTGAAGTGGTATAGGGTTTCCTGCTTAAGCAGGGGGTTGGACTAGAAGACCTCCAAGGTCCCTTCCAACTCTGTTATTCAATTCTATTATGTTCAGAACAGATAGCGCTCCAAATCTAACACTGGTTTTCTTGTTGACCATCATAATTTCTTTCTTGCCTGGAATAAATTGTTACTTGGTAGCTCCCATCCACCCTAATTCTATTTTGGATTGGCTCAAGATTGCCACAATCTTCCTAGACTCACAAGTAAAGGAAAATTCTGAGCCAGGAAACTGTTCTGACCCAGCTTCCGAACCAAGGAACACAACACAAGCAGCATCCAAATAAACCTTGTTTTAATATTAACAAACTACTAATTATCTGTCTTAGCAGTCATTCTAAAGTCAATGAAATGATAAATCAGTCCTTTCAGTGCAACAGCTGTTAATGAACCTTCTTAACAGCCGGCAATAGTCCAAGCAAAAAGAACCAAAAGTCCGACGAAGAGTCTGTCTGATAACAGCACACAATCTTACTGTTATTGGCAAAATGCCTGGAACCAATTTGCAGGAAACTGGATGTCTTTCAAACAAGAGCCGAACAGGAGTTTTGGAGTCAAATACAAGACGTGGAATGAACGAAGTTGTTTCCTGCAAATTGGTCAGTCCTTTTCCTCACTTAAATAGGCTATGGGAATGGCCAATTAACCCCAAACCTTGCTCCCGAGTAGTCCTTCTCCTCAGGAGCCATTCCTGTCTTTTGGCAGCTCTGCGGCATGCGCATTGAGAACAGGTTCTTCCTCCTCCTCCTCCTCCTCCTCCTCCTCCTCCTCCTCCTCCTCCTCCTCCTCCTCCTCCTCCTCCTCCTCCTCCTCCTCCTCCTCCTCCTCCTCCTCCTCCTCTTCTTCTTCTTCTTCTTCTTCTTCTTCTTCTTCTTCTTCTTCTTCTTCTTCTTCTTCTTCTTCTTCTTCTTCTTCCCTCATGACAGCCTCTGGAGTTTCTGAAGGCCCTGGCTGAATCCCTGCCTCTGGCACCAAGTCTTCTCCAGCCTCCTCACTGTCCGACTCTGGTACCAGCTGCACAGGCTGCTGGTGAATCACCACACCAGCCTCCTCACTGTCTGAATCAGCTATCAGCTGCACAGGCCGCTGGCGGGCCACAACAGAAATAAGCATATTGAAGATATATAACTCCAGATTCATTATTTTAATTAACAGAAAGAATAAGATGAAAAATGCAGGAATTCCAGATACCAGAAACCAAGGAATTGAACAGATGCCCCATATACCACTGTCTTCTTGGAATTGCTTCACTGTTGGATCAAAGCTAGCACAAAATAATAATATCCACTATCCTCTAATGAATGGATAACCTTATCTGAAGATTATCTGAAATGGTATAGGGCAGTGACAGCTAACCTTTTCGGCACCGAATGCCAAAAGTGAAGTGCGCCAGAACCCGAAAGAGAGCAGCTGGCTGATGTGCATACATGTGGCGGCAGCTGCTCTTCCCAGTTCCATTGCGTGCATGCACACCGGCCAGGTGCTCTCTTCTGGGTTCCAGTGTGCACATGCACACAGGACCAGGTGGCCTGTGCACATGCATGCGACGGAATCCAGAAGAGCAGATGGCGACAGCGCGCATGCCCACAGAGAGGGCTCTGTGTGCCACCTCTGGCACACATGCCATAGGTTCGCCATCACGGGTATAGGGTTTCCTGCTTGAGTAGAGGTTGGACTAGAATACCTCCAAGATCCCTTCCAACTCTGTTATTCTGTTATCTCTAATAGAAACTCTGAAATTACCACTAATGTTGATATGAAAACCTGTTGTGAAGACTCAAATATGGGCAAATACTGTATACCTTGTGTCGGAATGACATATCTATTAGATCAGCCATGGCTGCCTCAGTTCCAGATCTATAGTAGAAATCCAGTTGTAAAGGGTTCAAGTAATCTCAGTTTAGATTTGTACTAACTTCTTTAGATTTCTTCCACTTTGTCAGAGTGTGCACAGTGTGACTACTATTTTGAGACAACCCCGGAGCAAAATACAGTACACAGAGGTTTGCCTTACAAACAGTGGTTTATATATAAGACTTCTATATACATACATACACATGGTAGGCACATACCAGACAATCAATCAATCTTCAACTCTACACTACAATGCAGATTGAACACGACGAGGAGAGAGATACACGAGGACGGGGAGACACCTTCTCATGGCGTCCCTTATATAGACAGCTTCTTAAAGTGGCAATAACCCTGCTGACTCATCCTCAGTCTTAAAGCGGCAATAACCTTGCTGACACATCCTCAGTCTTAATGCAGCTGGTCAGCTTTAAATCTTCATTACTCTGACACACTTGCTTGAGAGATAAGAGTGGTGACCATCCAGTGGGGCTTAAAGGTGCTTTTTCAAAAGGCAACTAGATTTTGTTTTTCCTTGTTCTACCATGAAATGAAGAAGCTTCTTGGATGAGAAGCAAAACATCTTCAAGGAAAAAACCAAGGAAGTCCAGTTGCCTTTTCAAAAAGCACTTTTTGGACAATCATGAACCTGGATGACTGAGAATCTCCATAGACATTGAGTGAGGCTATGGATGATGCCACTCAATTGGCCATCTCTTAAAGCTGTGGCTAACCCCTCTGAGAGGTGGGGAAAACTTCAAGGAAGAGCTCCAAGAAACAGCACAGGGAGAAAGGACTAACTTCACCTCACCTCAAACTAAGTTTCTTCTGCAGCCATTTGTGTTGATTAGATTTGAAATTCAGAAATACCCTAAGTGGAATCACCTGAGATGTTTCTATATTATTATTTTTTTTGGCAATTTGTGTTCATAGAAAATTTGAATGACTAAGGAGAGAAGTATCATCTAAGGAGGTCTGATCCCCAGTCATCATTATATCTCATTGTTTTAAATGTTTTATTCTGGCACTATGGGTCTCATTAATTTTTCTCTGCTGGGAAACGGTACCCGAAGGGGGCTGTGTTTTACATTAACACTGATAGTTATTGACAATTATAGAACCACAAAAATATCTTCAAACTTTTAATGGCAGAAAGTTTCTTGATGAATCCCAAATGAGTTGCAAACAGTGTCTAACTACGGAATATTTTGAAAAATTTTTTAATGAGATATTGTAATCCTCAGAGCACCTTTCAGGCAGCCTTCTCTAAGATGGTACTCTCCAGATACATTAGGATCTCAATTCCAGGAATCCTACAAAATAACACTAGCTTGGAATTCAATCTAGAGCAGGGGTCCCCAGCCTCCGGGCCACGGATGGGCACCAGTCCGTGGCCTGTTAGGAACTGGGCTGCACAGCTGGAGGTTAACAGCGGACAAGTGAGTGAAGCTTCATCTGTATTGAAGATGAAGCTTTTGCAAATTTTATCTCCCAGAATTTTACCTGGACCTATTTTGAACTAAATTTGAGCAAACTGGGATCAGGGTAGTGTTGACACTAAGAATGTCACTAAGAATCCAACAGAAATTATTATGGGCCTGGTAACTTTACAAATAGGGATTTATAATTTTATAAACTTTATAACTTTATAAATAGGGTTTGATATTCAGCAGCAAACTTTGTTTGAATAGTACTATTATCTAGTGGTTAGGGCACTAGGCTAGAAACTGGGAGACAATGAATTCTAGTTTTCCCTTAGCCATGATCTTGGGCCAGTCACTATCTCTCAGCCCAATTTTTTCAACCTCCCGGGGTTATTATTGTGGGGAAAATAGGAGCAGGAAGGTAAGTTAAGACTTTACAAAGAACAAGAGGAAAGCTCCAGCTACATTCAATGTAGGTTAAAAATTAAACCGATAAAAAAGAGAAACAAAACGGGGAGGAGCAAAAGAAGGAAGAAGATCCTAAAGTGCCTTTTGCTAGAAAAAAAAACTAAGTTTTCAAGTCAAACTTGATTCTGGGCAGTTCTTGGACACATTCAAACTATTTTCTTGGCAACGAGATGGAAGTAGTTTGCCACCACATTATTTCAGAGGCTTTTCAGTTTCCCAGTCTAGCAGTCTCCAACTGGATTTCCCTACTTGCCTCCCAGGCAGGATCTAATTGAATGCACAAATTATTTGGTGAGGCTCCAGAATGGATGAAAGGATTGTGCCAAAGACTTCACAGAAAGGGTGAGTTCTGAAGAGGACTTGAAAGAAGTGAGAGGCAACATGCCTTCAGGTGGTGTGTTCCTGGCTTCAGTAGCATTAAGAGAAAAGGGAAGAGTCCATTCAGGAATGGCGAGACATAAACAGACACTGTAGGGTGGTGGAGCAGAATAAGCAAAGAGCAGAATGAACAAAGTATCCCATCCATTCCCGGGGAAGGTTACCAAACGTCCAGCAAAAGAAGGACATGTCTGGGGGATTTCCCTGCTGGCTGGGGAATTCTGGGAGTTTGGGTCCCCACATGTGAAGGCTGCCCAGATTGAGAAACAATGCACTACACCAAACTGGTGTCAGCATTCTGAGTAACGCATCCTCCAAAAGCAGAACTCCGAGGCAGGTAGATTCCTCAAAGAACATGTTTATTGGATACAGCATATTGGCACAGCTAGTGAAAACCAACTCTAACGTTTCCCATGGTTTTAGCCTAATTAAAAGAGCAAGTGTTTCCCTCCCCAGATGTCACCGGTCACATTGTCCAATTAAAGTAGTTGGCAAGCTTCTTGGTCACTCCTCTCCTCCTTCAACTGCCATCTGTTGGGATGACCTTGGTTCCCACAAGAAAGCTTTTTTGTTTTGACTGCTAGCCAGTCTAACTTCCCCCTCCCTCCCCCCCTTCAGAGTTCATGGCAACTATGAGGCAACAAAAGATGGCTTCAACCAAATTCACTTAAGAGTTGACAACTGGTTTTTGTTCACTCTCTCCCTCTCTCTCCCATTCCCCCCTCCCACTGAACTGCCTCTCTCCCTCTCTTTCTTCCTCTCTCTCTGTCTCCTCCTCTGTCTCCCCCTCTCTCTCAGAATCCGTCTCTCTCTCTCCTCTTCTCTCACTTTCCTGTTTTCTTCCTCACTGTCTCCCCCTCTCTCTTCCCCTCTCCCCCACTCTTCTTCCCACTTCCTATGGTATCTCTTTCTCCCCCTCTTGTCCTCTTTCTCTGTACCCCTCTCTCCATCTCATCCTCTCTTTCTTTCCCTTCCTCTCCTTCTTTCTATTCTCCCTTTCTCTCCCTCCCTCCCTCCCTCCCTCTCCCCTATTGTCTCAGCATTACTCTTGTATTTCCTACTCTTATCCTGAAGAAGGCTTCAGACCCACCAAGAAGCCTTGACTCCAGCCAATACCTTGTCCTCTCTAAATGATACCCTGACTTAGCTTGTGCAGGACAATGTTTTGGTCAGAACCTGAAAGTCTTCTATGGACCAAGAGCCAGGCACACATGCATGATATCAACTGTTTTTGGGTAGTCCTGAGATCCTAAAGGTTATATTTAGGACTCGTATGTTCCATCTTTCTGTGTGTCGTAGAAGAACTGGATTCTACACTGAGGATGCTAGGAACTTTTTCATCTTCATATGACCATGACCTGAATGCTTTGTTTCCTCCAGCTTGCAAGACCTCCAGGCGTTCTGGCACTGTGTGTTGAAAGAACAGTTGGGTTCTGTCCTCTCCCAGAAAGACTGCAGAATCCTGTGCCATCTACAGCCGGGTGGTAATAAAGACTGTTTCTTCCAACTGAAAGACCTTTTCCCACTTCTGAACAATCCCTCCTTCCATATTCATGTACATTAAGCCACTTGGTCAGGGATCTCAGATTACCTATGCATCTTATCAGTCTTTCTATTTCCTAATGATCTGCTTATCAATACAGCTATCAGTGTCACCCCCACCCCCATGTTCTGCCCCAGCATCGAGACCCCCAAGAAACACGCACACACAAACTGCTCTCAAACACAAGTTGTTTTACTACTAATAATTTCTTAGCAGCATTGTCCTTTTAAAAGTTCATGAAATCATAAAATAAGTTCTTTTTGGAGACGCAGCTGTTAATTACTTAACAACTGGCCAGAGTCCAAGCACAAAACAAAGCAAACAATCCCACAAGCTTAGTCTATCTGATATTGTTCTCTTTGAACTTATGAAGGTTGGCAGAAAGCCCGGAGCTCAATTAGCAGAGAAGAAATGCCGGTTGAAATCCAAAAAGCCGAACAAGGGAGGTTTCAAGAACAAGGCAAGACCTGGGTCGAACTAGAGTTGTCTCCAGTGCTGAAGCTTAGCATGGCTAAGACTTAAATAGTCTAAGGGCGTGGCCAATTAGCCTGCAGCTCTACTCACAAGGAGGCCTCCTCCTACGTAGCCACTCTTGCCTGCTAGCAGTCCTGCATGCCCTAGCATCATGAAGAGGCTCCTCATCTTCTCCTGAGTCACTCATTTGCACCTCAGGAGGTGCAGAAGGCCCTGGTTGACTTTCAGCCTCTGACACCAAGTCCTCTCCAACCTCCTAGCTATCAGACTCGGGTGCCAGGTGCACGGGCAGATGGTACCGCGCCACAATCACCTCTCAGCCCTTGAGATCTGTGACCAGCTGCACGGGACGCAGGCAAGCCACAACACCCCAACACTTGTGAAATCATATGCAAAATCTGCCACAATCTTCTCCCGCTTATTTCAAGCTTTGTGGGATTCTTATTATAATGCAAATCTCTGGTAAGGGATCCACCCTTTAAACAGGATGCAGTGGATGTGGTAGGATGTGAGGGTATCTCTTGGATGATGGTGCCTTGAGTAAGAAATCAACAATCGATCTTTAAAAGATTAACAGAGTTGGAAGGGACCTTGGAGGTCATCTAGTCCAACCCCCTGCCCAAGCAGGAGACCCTACATCTGCCTCTACCTAGGAACTTGACTCCCTCTTCTTTGTGGCAACCCCTTAGATATCGGAACACGGCTATCATGTCACCCCTAGTCCTTCTTTTCATTAAATGTTTAGGATGTTGCTGCAAAAGGCCTTGAGCATCACTCTTTGAACCTTTACTACACATTGATTGCTCACAATTTTGAATCTCACTTTGAATGTTGGGAATAAGGGCTGAGATTAAGTTGTTGACACCAACTAATTGTATGATTAGATTTCTAAACCAGCTTAATTACAGTCTGATCCAACACCGAGGTGGCGCAGCGGTTAGAGGCAGTACTGCAGGCCACTTTAGCTGACTGTGATCCGCAGGTCAGCGGTTCAAATCTCACCGGCTCAAGGTTGACTCAGCCTTCCATCCTTCCGAGGTAGGTAAAATGAGGACCCAGATTGTTGGGGGCAATATAAATATACATTGCTTACTGGTGTAAACCGCTTAGAGAGTGCTTGCACTGTGAGGCGATCATCAAAAATGACAGTGGTTGACTGAAATGTCCCACTGACTGTAAGACTTGCAAAACCCTTATCTTTCTTTCCTACCAGACCTCAAAGGACATCTCCACCAAAGATGCTTGTTTTCTTGGTGAGGTTGGGATGGGAAAGAAGCAGATGAATTCACCAATCAAGGACTATTCTAACAACCGCCCAAATGGAAAACTTTATCATCTCAGTGACCAAAGGGGGGAAAGTGGGATGAAATTAAAAAAGGATTTCTGTTGATATTTTAGTTACTCATTTCTGCTGATATTCTTCAAAGATTTCCTTTAATATTTCTGATGTTTTGTGTAATTCTGTAAGTCTCAGTATTGTTATGTGCTCCTGGCCACTTTCATTCATGACCAGAAGCAAGCTCCGCTGACCAATAACCAGCCAAGACACAGTGAAGGTCTTTTGTTTCGTTTATTGCAACAAATGGGGAGAGAAGCTATCAAAGTTTGGTTCTCTCCAAAGTTCCAACTCAAACCGAGGTACACCCACACTACACCTATTCTCCGTGAGCTGCATTGGCTTCCTATTGGTCTCCGAGCGCAGTTCAAGGTGTTGGTTATCACCTTTAAAGCCCTACATGGCTTAGGACCAGGTTATCTCCGAGACCGCCTTCTGCCACACAACTCCCATCGGCCGGTGAGATCCCATAGAGTCGGTCTCCTCCAGGTCCTGTCAGCCAAACAATGTCGGCTGGCGGGACCACGGAGGAGGGCCTTCTCTGTGGCTGCCCCGGCTCTCTGGAACCAACTACCTCCGGAGATCCAGACCGCCCCCACCCTACCGGTCTTCCGCAAGGCAGTCAAGACCTGACTCTTCCAGCAGACGTATAGCCGTTGATCCCAGGATTACAATTGATGAGATCCGGCTATGTGAGGGGATACGTGTGAGTTTTTATAATGTTTTTAATCTACTTTTTATCGTTTTGTATTTGCATATGCTGTTAGCTGCCCAGAGTCCCTTTGGGAGTTGGGCGGCATACAAATAAATAAATAAATAAATAAATAAATAAATAAATAAATAAACAAACAAACAAACAAACAAACAAACAAACAAACAAACAAACAAACAAACAAACAAACAAACAAACTATTCCCTTCTTTAAACAACCCTGTCCCAGCCGTCATGTCCCTCTTCATTCCCCATTGGCTGAGGTAGGGTCTTACACTCTTTCCTACTGCCTTCTACATATTTCCTGCTACATACTTAATCATACATCATGTGTGCATTTAATTTAAGAGATAATATATGCAAGGCATGTCAAATAATATTCAATAAGATTTTGAGCATGCTCTGTTAGTTTGTTTTCGGGTTCTGGGTATTTTATGGCTTCTTAGAACAATAGATTCTTTCCTGTTTTTCAATTCAGTTTGGCTTTCCTGCTAGTCAATTCAGCTAGTTTTCCTATTATTCAATTATTTTAGCTTTGGCTTTCCTGTTTTTCAATTCAGTTTTGTTAAATTCGCATGGGAATGAAGAGGCGAGATGCAGGAACAGTTCAGCACCTTTATTTCTCCAAAGAAATGCAATCCGAACTGCTGGCAGGCTGCAGGGAAGCTGCTTTTAAAGGCTTCCCTGAAGCCAGCTGGCCACTGACAACAGTTCAAGTCTCCCGCCGCTAGATTAGCCAATCAGGGGTGGCCATGCAAATCAGTACTTCGTAGAGCAGTACGTAACAAGTTTTGTCCTTTCAGCTATGGTAGCTATTTCCTCTTACAGCTGTTTTGCAGCTTGTAGTCTTCCATTTCCCACTCTGAAGACTGAGTTAATTTTAGCCTAAGTTATAACACATTTTTAAAGTTCTTAAGCTTGTAATTCTTTTTTTTCCTTTTCAGAATTGCAGAAAAAAATTCCAAATGAAGATTTTTCAAGCCTATTGTTCGAAGGGCTCTAATAGTTTTAGAATAGTTAATAGGCAATTTCTGAAAATGCTTAGAAAGTGAGCTTTGCAAATTTAGTGCCTTTTAAAAGTGTTTGCCATGGTTGTGAGCAAAATGAGCTGATTTTATAATCTTCTGGAACTCAGACTCAACATAAAACCATTGTCCTGCATTTTCCTCATAAGGAACAGCCATTTGGAACACTTGTAGGTTTCCTTATCCTTTCTGTTAGAATATTCATGACTGGGAGAGCCATGTTAACAAGGTTAGCCAATGAATAGGCATAGCAACTAAGTCAGCCAATGGGAGCTAACTACTTCTGAGTCTGTGCAGAGAATCAAAACTGAAAGCTTAAGCTTAAGGCTGGGCGTGGCTCAGTCCACTCTGCTCTCTTGTCCACTCTGTACTCTCTGTGCTTGTCTGCTCTGCTGAAATAAAACTAACTCTCCTGCTTGTGTTTACTTGTAACTACATTGAAGAACTTTGCTAATGGTATTGTAAATTCATCTGTTACTATGTTTATAAAGAAGTTAATGAATCCAGCTGAATCAGTCATCTGTGTGTGCTTCTGGAAATTTATTTTTCTGCAACAAACTCTAATATTCTTCTTATCCAGAAAGGTTGCAGAGAACTAATCTATTCACTGGTTTCTTGGTCTTTCACCACAATCATAGTCTCTGTTTTCACAGAGCCATCTTCAGTTCACACTTCCTCTGAAAGTTGAGCCACATCACTTCATAGTTTGGATCACCACATCACTTACATAAGAGCCATTACAGGTTCTGCTCTCAACATACTCAAATCCACCATTTCATTTTGGTATGTGGGTTGAGACGAGGCTTCTTGCTGGCCATTTAATCAGCGTCACTAACTAAATTCCAATATTTTGTACATTTTAGAAACACACCATTCTCCCAGACCCCAATGTTACTAATTTATTACAAATATCGCTATGCTGTCTGACTCTAAGTGGATTCTCTAGATCAGGGGTGTCAAGCTCAAGGCCCGGGGGCCAGGTTCGGCCCACAGGGTGCTTAGATCTGGGCCCCAGTGCCGCCCTGGAAACAGCAAATGACTGGCCTGCGGTGCCTCCACCAGCAAAAATGTGTGCAGCCCACCTGAGCTCTGTTTTTGTTGGCGGAGGATTGTAGGAGGCGGTTACAGCCGAAAATGGAGTTTTTTTTATTTTTTTTATTTATGGTTTCTTATATGCCGCCCCACTCCCGAGGGAGTTCGGGAGTCCATTATCACTGGGAGAGCTCTCGGGCCACCACAGGCACCCCCCATACGAGTGACATCGAGCTGGCCATGGCTATCCTGGCCACGCCCATCCCGGCCCCCCGAGGTCAAACACAAACCTGATGCCTCCCTCAATGAAATCAAGTTTGACACCTCTGTCCTAGATAAACAGAAGCCACAATAAACCTGTAATTTATGGTGTTGAGTTCTGGTACTGAAGAGGCTAGAGACAGGCTTAGTAACAAACAGCTCTTTATTGTAGTTCAGTAAGATCCAGCAAAGAGCCAGGCTGACAGCTCTCCCTTTTATACAGAGCTGTCAGATGACTCAACCAATCAGCGGTCTCCATTTTCCCGCTTGAATAGCGGACCTTGGAGTAAACAGTATAGTCTCAATACATAGCATATGGAATTCCTTCCCCTGTCAGGCATGACTGGCACCAATATTAGCATCATTCTGGCATCAAGTAAAGATCTTTTTTATTTTCCCAGGCTTTTCAATGGCATTCAGTTATATTCTAATTATATATTTATTCACACCATCTCCAACTTTGATGGCTGGTTTGTTGCTGTTTAGTTTGTATGGCGTCTGCATGCTGTATTTTACTCGATTTTATTGGATCTCATTTAAGTCTCTGGCTTACAATCTTGGATTCAGATAAACTGTCGTATTTGCTAATTTGCTGGCGTTTGCCAGACTTTAAGGAGCTTTTATTGGCAGCTTCTGAAACTGGATACGCTCCATAACGCAAACAGTGAGAACAGTTTGACTTTTTAGTCGCATGGCTTATTAAAATACATCTTAGTCGCACTGTACGCTTTCTCTCATATCTGAGCCACACAGCATGATTTGTTTTCAAAGATGGCAAAACGGCATTCTGGTTAATGCTTATTTTTATTTAAAACATATGCTCGTGTATATATAAAAAGACAAATGTTTGAGGAAGAAAGACAGAATATCAGATTGGCTTTTTTTTAAAACATCAAATTCCAGAAATTAGAATTTTTTAAAAAAATTGATTAGTATCAGAAAATTCATTTGGCTTTTTCATGGTTTTTTTTTCCGCTCACCAAGAGTCTCGGCAAAAAGATACTACCAACTGGCAAGTCAAAAGGCTTGTGAGAAGAGCCATCCTATGACAATACTTGCCTAACTCCGCCCACCTCCCAGACCCGGGGGGGGGGGCAACAAAGACGTATTGGAGACTTCCGCATGGGACACACCATGCTTCCCCTTTCAGAGGCAAATCTGTCACTCTCACCTCTTGCCTTACAAAGTCACTACCTTTACCTTCAGTTGCCTAATGTTACATGTAGTCAATTGAGTTTCATGCAACAAATAATTTTGATGGGAGAAATTGCGTTCACCTTAAGGGACACAGCAACCCAATTCTTGGCGGCGAGGACATCAAAGTGAGGGATAACTTCTGCCTTTTAGGATCAATCATCAACAGCAAAGGAACAAGCAGTGAAGAAACAGACTAGCCACGATAGAGCAACCATGAAAGCCTTGTAAGAGAGTCCTTTGGGAGTTGGGCGGCATATGAGCCGAGGTGGCGCGGTGGTTAGAGTGTAGTACTGCAGGCCACTTTAGCTGACTGATCAGCAGTTCAGCTGTTCAAATCTCACCGGCTCAAGGTTGACTCAGCCTTCCATCCTTCCGAGGTAGGTAAAATGAGGACCCAGATTGTTGGGGGCAATATAAATATACATTGCTTAATGGTGTAAACCGCTTAGAGAGTGCTTGCACTATGAGGCGGTATATAAATCTCACTAATAAATAAATAATAATAAATAAATTAAATTAAATTAATTCTATTATTTTGATGTGTATATGGCTAGTCCTTGACTTACTATCACAACTGAGTCCAAAATTTCTATTGTTAAGCAAGAGGGTTGCTAACTGAGTTTAGCCCCATTTTACGAGCTGTCTTGCCACAGTTGTTAAGTGAATCATTGCAGCTGTTAAGTTAGTAACATGGTTGTTAAATGAATCTGGTTTCCCCGTTGACTTTGCTTGTCAGAAGGTCGCAGGGGTCACTGTCATGGTCATAAATACATGCCAGCTGCTAAACATCCCCATTTTGATCACATGACCATAGGAAGGCTCCAATGGTCGTGTGAAAAACAGCCATAAGTCACTTTTTTCAGTGCTGTCCACAGTGTGGCAAAGCAGTATATAAGTCTAAATGCTATTGCTATTGTTGTAACTTTGAACAGTCACTAAATGAATGGTTGTAAGTCGAGGACTACCTGTATACCTTCCAAGCTCAGAACTGTGCAAGCGATGGTGTTCCCTGTGACAATGGAAATGAAAGATGGATATGAAATATTTACATTTTGAACCTTTGTGTTGTTGGAAGAAAAATCCAGGTCCCGTTCCAATCTGGGAATAAAATGGAGGCTGCTTAAGAAAGAAAGGTCCGTTTATTGATGAGCAGAACCAACACACACACACACACACACACACACACAGCATGCAGTTCTGGGACAGCTGACCAAATAAGAGTTGAGAGTGGGTGGGTTTTTATACCTTCTTGATTCCTATGGGGTCATGGCTGACTCTATAGGCAAAAAGGAAAATGCAAATCCTAGGTGTTTGTCTGAGCTAATCTTGTCAACCTTTGGCTTGCCTAATTGTGCTGCTTATCTGGAGTCTCTGTCTGACCCAGTCTTTCTGAATGGATTACTAAATCTGCATTTCTAAAAGTTGGCCTCCTCAGTTTCTGCTTGGGGCAGGGGGAGTGGGGCTGGTTTCTGCCTCCCTTAAGATTTTCCCCCATTTCTCCTTTAGGGGAAATATTCTATCTTGTCTTTTTAATATTCCCCAAAATATTTCATTGTCTAGGAGGAGAGGTGGGTGCTGACTTTCTACAGTGTTGGAGAAGAGTCCTCAGAATAGCATGGACAGCCAAGAAAACAAGATGTATGACTCAGTTACAGTGGCAATTGAAAGATCTGAAGGACCTGGTTGATGACAGCTCATTATGGAGAAATCTATGTGATCACTAAGAGTCAACAATCATTCGATGATATGTAATTGTATCATATCGAATAGAATGGAATGGAATAGAATTCTTTATTGGCCAAGTGTGATTGGACACACAAGGAATTTGTCTTTGGTGCATATGCTATGCATATATCATATCATATGTAATATGTAGGGAGTTATAAACACTGGATTCATACTCGGCTTTTACTCTGCATAATTTTGAAGGTTTGTAGAAGCCAAAAATTGCACCAACTACTTGCCCATTTCAACTCGGGACCGAATTTCAATCGACTATTCTCAGCCGCTAGAGGGCGCAAGAGACTCACGGACGCCACCGAAAAGCGCAAAGGAGTTACAAAAGAGGGCGTGGCTTGAGGAGACTGCCGGGCGAAGATTGGAGCGCTCGAAGCAGAGAGGCGTGGCTACGAGCCTAACAGTTTATGGTTTTTACGTCATTATATAAACATTAGTGTTAAGAAATGACGGAGAAGCGTCGCTAATAGGAAGGAGACGCTTTGTGGCGCCTACGCTCCGGGAGTGGGCGTGGCCGTTTCCAGTAAAGGAACGAATCATCTCCCCACCCACCATCAGAAGAAAAAGGGGAGGAGGGAGACGGCGTGGCTTCTGTGGAAGCCCCCTCCGCGGCGCGTGCTCTACGTTCGAAGGAAGGGGGCGTGGTTTCAGCGAGAGCAACGGAGGGTGCGAGGAGGGGGAGCTGGGCTAGGACGTCTGGTTGCCATGGGTTCGCTTCCGGCGCTGCCAGGCGGAAGTGGCTGGAATTCTGGTGCTGGTTGGTGTCTGGCGTCGTCGCCGTCGGTCAGTGTAAGCTAGAGGGGGGGGGCGGTGAGGACTGAGCAGGCGGGTGTCCCGTTTTTCCCTTGGCCGCTCGCAGCAGGGAGGGCAACAACGGTTCCCAGAGGGAGAGAGCATGGCCCAGGCAGTTTGGGGGAAGAACCGGGAGGGGGCGCGGGGCTCGTGGACCTCGGGACGCCAGCTTTTCTCTCCAGATAACCACTGTCTTATTTAATAAAACCTGTGGCGAGGTGAAGGAAGAGCCCCCTCCCACCTCCCAGCGTTGCTGAGGAGAGGAAAGCCGAGATAACGTTCAATATTCGAAGGGGAACCCATGAGGAAAACTCCTGAAAGATGGGGGCATTAATACCGTAGAAGAACATTGAGGAGCTACCTAATATTGGGCCAGAGTATTGGTTTATCTAGGCTAGTACTGGCCTTTTTGATTGGCAGCTGAGATGTCAGTGGAGATCCCTCCCAGACTGGTTTTTGGCAGGGTATAAGCCAGGGGATGGATGACTGGATGTAAAGTAGATGCATGGGCCGTCCCTATATGAGGAGATAGTGAAGGGCAGATTCTGGAGGTGAGATGGTCGAGCAACTCTGTGGCTTCCATTTTTGGATCATGAGAATGTCCTTGCTGAGCCTAACATTTTAGATTTTGTTATGGAAAGCAAAAGAAAGAAAGAAAAGAAAAGAAAAACCTGGATAAAGGGAAAGCATTGAAGCCTAAACTCTACTTCTGGAATTAGCAATTACTGGTCAAACCATGTGGCGGTAACTTATCCCGAGATCAGAAATGTTTTCTAATCCGGATTTACATGTTATGCAGGGCATGGTGGCTGAGGCTGGAACATCCGCAAGAAGACCCTGTATGGATAGTTTAAATCCAGAACAATTATGCTTATTTGTGTTTGCCTTTGAAAACTACTCCATGGACAGATTTAAAGTTTGAAGAGAAGATCTGAGGAGTCAGCCAGGATATGACAATGGGACACTGTGCCTTGTGCACTCAACAGTACACGTACTGTAGAACGGACATCGTACTGTAGAATGGACATCTACGTTATGAGATGGAAAATCCTTTAAGAACCTTAAAGACTTGAAGGGAATTACCTTGGGATCAGGAAACCAAGTCACAAACCCTGAAGTAGTGGCTGGGATTCCACCAATACTTTTTTCATATTTCCGGCATAAGAAGATCTATCTAGGCAATTAAAGAAACATCACTCATTTTACTTTACCTGTTTGCACTGATCCTTCAAGAAGCAGCTTGGAAGGGGGAGGGGGGTGCCAAGAGGCCCCCCTCCCCCAAGAGAGGGTTTTTGGCTTTCCATCCTACATCTATGGAACAAGGATGGTTACCAGGTGAGATTTATTATAGTGGAATGGGATTGGGTATAATTCATTTGAGATGTTTTATTTATAACGCTGGAAGAGCATGGTTGCATGTCAATGTTCAAATCCATTTTTGGCATGGTTAATACGATTATTTTAAGTTTCTGGTCCTAGGAGCAGAATCTGTTAAAAGCCAATTTTTTCTCTTTAGATTTCTATTTGTGTCTTCTAGAATATAAGGTAAGTTACCAAGTTGATTGATGTTTGTGTGGCTTTCATTTATTTATTCTTGGGCAGTGTTTCAATTTAGCTTCGTGGTCACAGTTCTTTAAATATTTGACCTTTCTTGTAAAAGACAGGGTTGTTGTTTTAATGTTGCCAGCACTTAGATAGCAGTAATTAGTGCAAGAACAGGTTTTATGGTCCTATAGCATTAGTTTGTGAAGAAATGTACACCTTTCCACAGCTTCATAAAGGGACTTATGGGGAATCCAAGAATTGGGGCTATATTAGTCTATAGGCCATATATAAATTTTGCAGGACAAGCCAATAATATATAGGATAGTTACATTGAATGCTAATTGTGCATAGTAGTCCATGTGGATTCTTTTGGGATGATAATGAGACATATTCTTTGGTAAGTATTTTCAGGACCAATAATTATTTGTACTGGGAAAAGGTGTGAATAGGACAATGCCCAATGTTGATTCTGCCATTTCTCAAGCCCAGTTTTAACCACATTTGACTAGAGTAGCTATCCTGATATGGTAGTTATATCATGAGCAAATGCACTCTTAAAATAATCTGCAACATCTTACAAGTAAAAGCTGTTATGTATAAACTATATCATTTTTTAAAGCAGCAGATGAACTAAAAAAAACCCACCTGTTTTATTTAAAGCATGTAATTTGCAGCACTCTGATGCAAATATTATGTTTTGACCAAAGATTTAAGCACTCTTTTTAATAGGGATCCTGATAATACATGTTTATTAAAATATCTGCATAATTTATTTCAAGCGTAGCAAGTTTCAGAAGAGCCAGTAATTCTTTGAGAGTTGAATGTGGATTTCTTCTCAAATCATTCTCAATACTGAATTGGGCAGTTATTTTGAACTGGAGTAGGAAGATAAATGATAAACTAATTTATTCCATTTAGATGCTGCACGATTCCAGATAACTCCGGGCATCTTACATTATAACAACAATAAAATACAGTGGGAATAATAAAGTACTACAAAGGACAAGAAAAGTGTTCCAAATATGCTGGGTGTGCCAAAATAAAAGAGGATGTATACTTTTTTTAAAAACCAGTAGTACAGGGAAATGATAAATGGTATGACCTCTTAGTCAGCAAGACAAGGAACTGTGATAGACCTCCAAGTCACCAAGCTCTGCTAAGTAATTTATTACTATATAACAGTGATGGCGAACCTATGGCACGCATGCCACAGGTGGCACGCGGAACCATATCTGAGGGCACGCGAGGTGTTGCCCTATGTCAGCTCCAGCACGCATGTGCACGCTGGCCAGCTGATTTTCGGCCTTCTCGTCCGTTTTTTGCCGTCCCCAGGCTTTAGGAGTCTGGAGGCTTCAGTGAGGCCAGTGCACATGCGCGGGGGACAGCGGGGGGTTGTGCGCATGTATGGAGGGCAGCGCGGGGGTTGTGCGCATGCACAGGAGAGGGCATGGGTGTGGGCACACGCACGTGCATTAGCACGCACATGCACCCTTTTGGCACACGAGCCAAAAACGGTTCACCATCACTGCTATATACCGTATTTTTCGGAGTATAGGACGCACCTTTTTACTCCCAAAAAGGGGGTCAAAAAGTGGGTGCGTCCTATACACCGAATGCAGCCCCCAGCCCCCCCCAGCCCCCACCCTTCGGAGGTTTTCCCCGCCGCCCGCCGCTGCCTCTGCCACCGCCGCTTGCCCCCCCGCTGCTTGCCCCCGCCGTCCCCGCTGTTGCTTGCCGCCGCCACCACCGCTGCTTGCCCCCGCCACCCATTCCTGAGCTAGCATGAAATCTAGCACCCCAGTCCTTTCGAGGTGCCACCGCTCCACTTCGATCCCCACCGCTGCCACCTTGCGAGCGAGCGGGCGTACGAGCAGGCAAGGCGCGGCGGCAGGCAGGTGTCTTGGAAGCGCTGAGGGCAGCACGCGCGTCCGGGATGCCCCTTTCTGTGCTTTCCGCTTAGCTGGCAGCAGCGGGTGCAGCGAGTTCCGTCCTCATGCGCGTCCCCGGCGCTTGCTGTGGCGACGCTGTTTTCTCCGAGACCTTTGTCTACTGCTCCTTCTCCGAGACAAAGGTCTCGGAGAAAACAGCGTCGCCACAGCAAGCGCCGGGGACGCGCGTGGGGACGGAACTCGCTGCGCCCGCTGCTGCTGGCTAAGCGAGAGGGGCATCCCGGACGCGCGTGCTGCCCTCGGCGCTTCCAAAACACCTGCCTGCCGCCGCGCTTCGCCTGCTTCCTCAGCTGCTCTTCTCTAGCGAGCGCTCTTTGGCCGGGAAAACCAGGAGCCGCCGCTTTCACCGCAGATCTGCTCAGCTCAAGTTGCAGCCCTTGAACTTCAGGAGGGAACTGGCTGCGAGACCGGGAGGACTTGTGGACTTCAACTCTAGCTAGCATGACTGGAGGAGGAATTCTGGGAGTTGAAGTCCACAAGTCTTAAACTTGCCAAGGGGGTGCAAGGGTCTTCAAACTTGTGGACTTCAACTCCCAGAATTCCTCCTCCAGTCATGCTAGCTCAGGAATTGGAGTTGAAGTCCACAAGTCTTAAAGCTGTCAAGTTTGAAGACCCCTGGGTTAGGGGTGCAAGGGTCTTCAAACTTGGCAAGACTTTTTACAACCATGTACACTTTTTACAAACTTCAAACTTGACAGCTTTAAGACTTGTGGACTTCAACTCCCATTCCTGAGCTAGCATGACTGGAGAAGGAATTCTGGGAGTTGAAGTCCACAAGTCTTAAAGCTGTCAAGTTTGAAGTTTGTAAAAAGTGTACATGGTTGTAAAAAGTATACATGGTTGTAAAAAGTATTCTGCTACACTGGTATTTTATTAAATAATATATTACTACACCATTTGGTTCAGAATACTTTTTTCCTTGTTTTCCTCCTCTAAAATCTAGGTGCGTCCTATACTCAGGTGCGTCCTATACTCCGAAAAATACGGTAATATTAAATTAATGAAACATCATGAAAAGGGTTCCAGTGACCTGCATATCAAATACAAGCCCAGTTGATAGTGAAATCAAGGTTCAAATTTCTGTGCCTCTTTCTCCCATGCGTCCAAGATAATGGGCTAGAAGCCATTTCCTTTTGGTTAGGAGGGACAGTTTCTACCTGGCCTAGTTCTGTTTAATGGACTGATCTCTTTGCTTTTAATCATATGAGACTCTGCTCTCACAAATGATCTACAGCATAACTGATCAATTGATATACTATATATTAATTTCAGTAATCAGACATATGCAGCCCCTGTGTTTAAATACACTATATGTATTGTATAGTACACGCTCTGTACACGTTGTTGTCTAACAAATCAGTGATGCTGAATTTGCTTCCATGATAATTGATCAGGCTGGTCCCCAAAAGGAGGTTTTGACCCACCTTTATCAGATGCTTGCAGGTAGTCCTTGACTTACACCATTCATTTAGCAACTGTTTGAAGTTAACAGTGGTTCTGAAAAAAGTGACACACGACCAGTTCTTGCACATACAACCATTGCAACATTCCCATGTGATCAGAATTCGGGCACTTGTCAGCCATTATGTATTTGCAATCCTGAGTCATGTGATTGCCATTTGCAACCCTCCCAGCTTTGCAAACTAAGTCAATTGAGGAAGCCAAATTCACTTCACAACTGTGGTGATTCATTTAACAACCGGGCACGACTCAATAACTGCCTTGCTTACCAATGAAAATTCTAAATTGCGGTTCTATGTCAAGGACTACCTGTATGGTGAATACAGGACTTCCCCTACCAATCAGAGTAAGAATTCTTAGTTATGTTGTTCTTTTAAATTGCTTTTAATATTGATTTTTTTCACATAGAGGGGCGTAAAAGCTTGTGAAGAAATTATATGAACGTTTTAATTTTTATTAATATTTTTAAAAGAAACGAGGAAGGAGAAAAGGAAAAAAATCAGAAAAATATGTAAGTGGACAAAGTAATGATTGTACAGTTACTGCTCACTATATCTTTGACTAGAAATCGACCATAAAAAACATTAAGTTGCATTTAAGTACATAACATTTTAACAGAAGGAATTTTGATATCGAGTTAAGTCTAAATCTCCACCTTTTGTTCTTTAAGAATACAAAGAATACCTACTGAAAAGAGTATAAAGCATTAATTTTTAACTATTTGTCATACCTTGCTTAACATACAATATTTATAGACATTTTTAAAAGCTTATTGAAATCAGTTCTTTTTCCTCTTAAAAGTTGTACTCTGGATACTTATATTTTACTTCCTGTGCAGTGCGCAAGATGTAATATGCATGGGACCCATTCTTGCTTAAATTTGATTAAAACTTCTGTTGTGAATATATGCTGTTACTTTTGCTATTACTGCATATTCTCTCAAATTTAAGTTTCCAGTCTGATATTTTAGGTAACACTTCTCTTTTCCAATGTTAGGCTAAATTTATCCTTGCTGACGTAAACAGTATCTTAGTGATTGTTTTTGTGAACGTTTTGGAATTATGCCTAGTAAGAAGAATTGTGGTTTCATGTCAAATCTGATTTCTAAAATTCTCTGAATAATGCTGTGTGTTTCTTTCTAGTAGTTTGGGGGCTTTTTACATGTCTTATCGCATCTGATAAAATATTTTTTTCAGGTTGATGACATTTCCAATAATTACTATTATATGATTTGTCAATGTTGGCAATTATTGACAGAGTTGTATACCATCTATAAAATGTTTTGTATTGGTTTCCTCATAACTTACAACCTAGAGTAAATTTTATATTCCATAATAATTCCCTTGGTTGGTTTGTGATTCTTTTTTTAAGGTTTAAAACATTTTATCATGCAGTTTTTTATTTCTTTAGTTTCCATATGAGCTTATATATACTGTACATCCTAGTAAATGGCCTTGATTCTGTATGAACATTTCAAGTTCTGTCTTATTTCTTAGAGGCTCTCCCTCATTTTTTTAGTCACTTTAATTCTTCCAGAATAAAATGAAGAATTCATGTGTGATCCTAAAGAGTCTCCCCTGTGGCTAGTCAATTCAGTATGAGGGCATGTAACTACTTCCTTTGCATGAAACTGGGATTAACCATTTTGGCTCAGATATGAGTCACATGTGGATGGATCCAGGAAAAGCTCATGTGTCAACCATGACTTGTGTTCAAGAAGAGCTCTTTTACTGTCAGAGCTGCAGGGGGGAAAGGCTTCTTTGGTTTGCTCAATCTGCTGAGTTATCCAGTTCTTCCATGGTTGCTAGATAATTATTTGTGTGTTTTTTTATAAGAGTGCCTATATTCTATAGCAAAACCACTGCTCCAGGAAGAAATCACTGTGTATTTTAAATAAATAAACATAATGATTTAGTAAACTGCCAAAAAAAAGCTATTAATGGCTTTTACAAGTATGATATTATCAGCTCACTGGATTGGCTAATGGCCTATTCTCAGATAGAGTCTAGGAAGCAATAGACAAAATATGAAGACATTTCCCCCTGATCAGCAAACGGTCAGAGTTATGCTGACTTTATATGTGGTAACTTCCATTTAGTGATCAGATTAAATGGACGTTATCACATATCATCTGATATGTCATCTGATGGTGGTTTTTGTGGGGAAAATAGGAGGAAGGCTATTAGGTATGTTTGTCGCCTTGAGTAATTTATAAAAATAAAAAGGGTGGGATATAAATTAAATTACATTTATAAACTGACTTGATCTTTACTTTTGTGATAAGCCATCAATTGCTGAGGTTTTATTGAACAAGCTTGATACAATCTAGTGGGTGAATAATGACCATTATACACTCTGAGATTTAGAGTTCAGCACAGGCTAACACAAATTCATTGTTCTAGGAATGCGTACATGTTCTGGAGAAGAACTAATTTTATTAGCATTAAATATTGAAAGCCATTTCAGTGCAGTTGCATGGCTTGGCAGAATGTATGAATAAACCTTGCCAAGCGCAGAGATTTTTGCAAAGCTAGAAATCTTTGACTGGTTATGCTGAGGTTTTATGCTCGGCGTTTGATTGCCAGTGTGGTAAATGGGAAATTCTGAAAGTTGAGGTCTACACTGCTTAAAGTTGCCAAGTTGGAAAAACACTGACATAAATGTTTAAAGAACTGTGATGCTGTGTAATACAGCTTCATATTTTGACTCAGCCAAAGCTTTTTTCTGGCTAGTCTCGATGCAAACACTCTCTCGACATAACAAACAAAATTGTAATAAGTAAGGTAGTCCTCAATTTATGATCTCAATTGGGACCAGACTTTCTGTTAAGTGAGTCACATCCAATTTTACAACCTTTTGCCACAGTTGTTAAGTGAATCAGTCAAGTAAATCCAGTTTCCCCCATTGACTTACCTCGTCAGAAGTTGGCTAGGAAGGTCGCAAATGGCGATCACATGACCTCATGAATAACATGCTGGTTGCCAAGTGTCCAAATTTTGTTCGTGTTTCTGTGGGGATGCTTCAACAGTTGTAAGTTTGCGAGTACTGGTTATAAGTCACTTTTTTCAGTGCTACTGTAAAATGGTTGTAAATCGAGGACTACCTGTATATAGAGAGAAAAAGTCTCTTTTAGGAAGCCTGAAGTTCAGGAGTAATGACAAATATAAAGCCTGCTCCTTACCATATTGGCCTATGGTAGCCCTGAATACTAGGGCAGAGTTTTTCAATCTTAGCAATTTTAAGGTATTTGGACTTCATCTCCCAGAATTCTCAGAGTTGAAGTCCAAATACACTAAAAATTGCCCAGGTTGAAAAAACACTGCTCCGGGGCAATGACTTGTGTTACCTTTTGGCTTTAAAATGGTTGCAGAGTTTTTGTGACACCAAGAAGATACAAACTTCCCTTCTTCACTTCTCAAAAGGGATTTTTAAAAATAATAATAAGAGAGAGCAATGTTGAGCAGATCATTATGCATACTGAAAAGTGTTTGCTAGGCAGTGATCTGTTTCTCTCTGCCTCCTTAAAGCAACAGTAGCCATGCAATTTTTTAAAAAAATTGTGGCACTTTAGCAACTAAGAAATACATTATCTTGGATGTCATGTTTATATGATAATGGTCTGTGTTTTAATCTTTACAGGCTTCCCGGAGTCATTGATATGAGAGAGGTGGCCACGCAAACAATTTAAATAAAATAAAAGTAAAGATAAGTTATGCAAACGTTTATGGGATGTATCCATTTCATCGGATAGATTGAATTTTAGGTTTATTGGGACATAATATACCTCCTTCTTCTGAGATAGGGAGTAAATTGAAAACAATTGAGAAATGCAAAAGATGCCACCCTTACGGTTACCTTCTCTTTCTAGCGATTGACGTTGCACGTAGACACAATAAAAATATCTGCCTGACCAGCTGGCTTTGCCTCACCACCTCCCTATTGTCATTCAACCAATTTAATAACATTCTGTCTGGTTGGCTCGCTAAAGCTGCACCACTCCGTTTGGTTGTATATTTTTGCACACTTTGTTCCCGACACACTGTTCTTATCTCTGCTTTGAGTTGCCAGTAGGAAAAGCTAAGTCATATAGCTTAATTGGGGAAAGCAGCAAAACTTTGAAGAGAGTGTTGTTGGCAATTGGTGACAGTTCTTTTAAAAAAGTAGGTCAGGATGGAAGAGTTTTATGGGATGAATGCTGGCTATTCTGTGGTTGAGCAGAGGACAGATCTTGCCATTCTGTGGCCAATGCTAATAAATGATCCAATCAAGAAAGAATGCCACTGGCCTGTGGGCATATTATATGGAATATTTAACAAAATTTGGAAGATCACAAACAGCACTGCCAGAAAAGTGGAATCTGGTGGGTATTAGCTATTTTGGAGGGTTGTATTTTTAAAGTTATCACATTCTCTGTGGAAAACTTTTTATGGGCTTCTAATATTCACAAGAAAGGCATACCAAATCATTTGTAGTTATAAGTCCTGATCTGTTTTCAGCAGTTAGAGCTGTCTAGAAACTTTTGTAAATGAACTGAAACAGATTTTGAGTACTTTGACATTGTCATTTATATATGCTTTCATTCTGGACAATATAAACTTTTCTCTGGGGAAAAATAACTCAAATATGTAGTTAGGAAATATTGCTCACAGCTGTGAGCAGACATAGGAGCCGAGGTGGTGCAGTGGTTAAATGCAGCTACTGCAGGCTACTCCAGCTGACTGCTAGTTCAGCTGTTCAAATCTCACCAGGCTCAAGGTTGACTCAGCCTTCCATCCTTCTGAGGTCGGTAAAATGAGGACCCAGATTGTTGGGGGCAATGTGCTGAACTCTGTAAACCGCTTAGAGAGAGCTGTAAAGCACTATGAAGCGGTATATAAGTCTAAGTGCTATTGCTATATGCCAGACTTTTGTTGTCCGGCAGTCTTAGAATAGCTATGTACCAAAACATACAGGTAGTCCTTGAATTACAGTGATATTTGGGACCAGGATTGCTGTCGCTAACCAATGAAGTCATAAAGTGCAACATTAGCGATGGCAATCCCAGTCCTGATTGCCACTATAACCGAAGACTACCTGTAAACCTATTGTTCATAATCATCCTAAGTTGGATAACAACATTCTTGCATATGGTAATGCAATGCTTTACCTTTTAATTACATTTTGGCCCAGAGACCCTGTCAATCTTACTTTATTCTCCCATTTTGATATGGATCTATTTTTGCTTCCATTGTTTATATAGGTACTCCTCATGTAATGTCCACTTGTTCAGGAACCATTCAAAGTTATGATAGCACTGAACAAGGACTACTTGCAACAGGCTCTTGTAATTGTGGCTGTCACAGTGTCTCAGTCATGTGGGCTCCATTTGCGACCTTCAGTGCTGACTTTCAACGATAGGGAAGCAGACAGGAAGTCACAAATGGCAATCATGTGATCACAGGTCACTGCAACGGCATGGGGTTTGCCTAGCGGCAACTGGGACTGCCAAAACTGCTGTTGTAAGTCAGTATGATTGCATGACATTGCACCTTATGACAGCATCACTTTATTTATTTATTTAGTGACATTTATATACCGCCTCACAGTGCAAGCACTCTCTAAGCGGTTTACACCAGTAAGCAATGTATATGTATATTGCCCCCAACAATCTGGGTCCTCATTTTACCTACTTCGGAAGGATGGAAGGCTGAGTCAACCTTGAGCCGGTGAGATTTGAACCGCTGACCTGCGGATCAGTGTCCGCTAAAGTGGCCTGCAGTTCCTGCCTCTAACCGCTGCGCCACCTCGGCTCTTAATGACAGAGTTCCCAATCCCAATAACTTTCAGTAAGCAAGGGCTTCCTGCATCCCCTAGAACGGGGGTCAGCAACCCACGGCTCTGGAGCTGCATGTGGCTCTTTCATCCCTCTGCTGCGGCTCCGTAGCTCAAAATATGCGTCACAACTGCCAATGTGTGACACCTACCGACGCGCAATTTATCAAGGTTTTCAACCCCCGGTAGGCCAACCATGGATAAATCCAAGAAAAGAAACGTTTCAGAAGAAAACAGAATCTTTAATTCAACTATATATGCTAGTTTTGTGGCAGCTCAGGAAATAGTCAGGCACGGGGAGAGTTTTGTGGCTCCTGGTGTTTTCTTTTCTGTGGGAAACGGGTCCAAATGGCTCTCTGAATGTTTAAGATTGCCGACCCCTGCCCTAGAAAATAGTCATGTGATGACTTGACTAATGTTAGCCTGCTGTGCTCTCTCCCTCCTGTAAGCAGAAGTAAAGGAAGAAGATAAATAAATGTTCACATTAGTATTTTGAATTTGCAGTCACCTTATCATCTAGTACCCTGCTTAAGTGTATATGTTAAGTACATGGGGAACTATGATAGGAGAAATATCCGTAGGTGATAGTGGGTAAAAAGAAGGAAGCAACATACTTACAGGTGTCAATCATGTTCTAATGGGTTAACAGATAGATGGGATCATTCAGACTTCTATTCAAATCAGAAACCTGTGTTTCATTACAGCCTTATTTTTATGCTTTTCTTATTAGCTCAAAGTAAGTATATTATCAATCTTATCGAGAGGAGCGATAGGAAGTGTGTATAAACACGTTAAATCTGGGCACAGTGAATTAGACTGGAACCTTTGAAAACCGCACTTTCCTAAAAATAAAATGGGGATTCTCATGTTTAAGATGTTGGGCTTTAGGTTTGAACAATAAATATCGCAGCTTCATCCCAAGTTCAGTGCAAATATCAAATATATCTTTTTTTTACTTTAAAACATGTAATGTACAAAAAAGCATTAGACCTACTTTTTTAAAACAATGCTGTTGTGGTACTTTATTTTTCTCCCAGCACAAGAGCATGCTGCAGCAAACCACAGTGCTGTTTATACATTGCTTAAAAGAACAAAGCATAACCAAACAATACTTATTGTAAACTTACTTGAAAATTCAAGTAGACAGTATTTTGAAGGTTGTTGGCAACATGCCTCATACTTCAAAAACTACCTTTAGGGTAGTTTTAATTCTTTTTTCAATACAGTTATGCATCATTAATGTTCCTAAACAAGGGATAGCATACATTAAGGAACCAATTCAAATTTGTTCAGTTTTGCCAAGGTTACTAGCTAGCCCATTCATATTTTTACAAGCATTCTTTTAGGATTGCTTGCTCTTCATGCGAAATCATTGCTTCCTCACCTGGAAACAATTCTTATTCATCACTATCAGCTAAACAAATGAATTGCTTACAAAATTAAGCAAATGTTTCTTCCAAAGTTGTGTGTGTGTGTGTGTGTGTGTGTGTGTGTGTGTGTGTGTATCAGTCTGTTAAAATACCAAGATGTTTGCTGTGAAAGGGTGGAAAAGATTTTCACCGAAAAAGAGAAATGCTAACTTGGAAATGACAACTTAAATCTTTCTGATCTAAAATTTAAAAAAATGTAAGTATTTTAAGTCATTGAAATGAGAGGAGAGCTGCTAAAATGGGTGCATTATCTCAACAGGTGTCTGTCCACAATGACGTAGCAACTTTCAGATTTGAACAATTTGAGAGCCAATTATAGTAGTTGAAAACTAAAACAGGCACATTTGCCTTGCACAGGAAATGCTTGTGTGTTCGGTTTACTACCTATTATCTGTTCATTTTCTAGACTGATGTGCTGCCTTTAAGAGTTTTATAAACAGAAAGATAACAGACATTTGACATGCTTTATTCATGTATTTTAGCTACATGCTTTATTAATGTATTTTTATATGTCCCCCAAATGGCACATATAAACAGAACTTCTGAATGTGTTCCACTCCATCCAATTTTGTTTCATTGGCCTTGGAATTACTCATGGACTAGAAGAGGCCGTATGTCATGAGCCACCAACTGTATTTCATGGTGGAAGTATCTAGCCCAGATTTTTTTTTAAATAGATCAATAGATCAAAAATAATCTATTTTATTAAACATTATGAATGTTGCCTTGTGTGTGGCTATAAACCTGTTTCAGATGTTCAGTCTCTTCATAGCCATTATCAAGCATGATACCCCAGACAGAGCAGATAGGAGTCAGTACCTTGTATGTGTACTGACATACAAAGTACTTGTGAATAGAATAGAATAGAATAGAATTCTTTATTGGCCAAGTGTGATTGGACACAGAGCAATTAATCAGTGGAACAGCTTGCCTCCAGAAGTTGTGAATGCTGCAACACTGGAAGTTTTAAAGAAGAGATTGGACAACCATTTGTCTGAAATGGTATAGGGCAGTGATGGCGAACCTATGGCACGCGTGCCACAGGTGGCACGCGGAGCCATATCTGCTGGCACGCAAGCCGTTGCCCCAGCTCAGCTCCAGCGCGTATGTGCGCACCAGCCAGCTGATTTTCGGCTCACCCAGAGGCTCTGGAAGGGCATTTTAGGTTTCTGGAGGGTCTCCGGGGAGGCAGGGGGCCATTTTTGCCCTCCCCAGGCTCCAGGGAAGCCTCTGGAGCCTGGGGAGGGCGAAAAACGGGCCTACCGGGCCCACCGGAAGTCAGGAAATGGGCCGTTTCTGGCCTCCAGAGGGCCTCGGCGGGGGCGGCTGTTTTCGCCCTCCCCAGGCATTGAATTATGGGTGTGGGCACTCACACGTGCGTGATAGCATGTGTCCACGCGCTTTCGGCACCCGAGGGAAAAAAGGTTCGCCATCACTGGTATAGGGTTTCCTGCCTGAACAGTAGGGTTGGACTAGAAGACCTCCAAGGTCCCTTCCAATTCTGTTACTCTGAATTTGTCTCCGGTGCATAAGTTCTCAGTGCCCATACAAACAACAAAGTGATAAATCATAAATTGTAAATCATAAGGCACAACCATAAACCATAAGATACAAACAACAAAGTAATAAATCATAAGATACCAATAGGAGCAGGTAATAGGAAAGATGAGAAGGATAATAGCGATACAGCCCTACTACATGGTAAATATCCTTAGGCGTAAGACAGTGCTGTGGGAATTAGGTGTTTAGCAGAGTAATGGCATGGGCGGAAAACTGTCTTCATGACCAATTGTTTTGGCATGCAATGCTTTATAGCGGTGTCCCGAGGGGAGGAGTTGAAATAGTTTATGTCCAAGATGTGAGCATCTGTAGATAATTTCTCGGATTTCTTTCCAACCTATGCAGTATACAGGTCCTCAATGGAAGGCAGTTTTAACAGTTTATTTAAAAGAATGGATATAAACCAAAATAGTGAGTGGCATAGCATTATATATTTCAGAACAGAGAGGAGAAATTATCTAGTAGGTGGATTTCATTCATTTAAGAAAACGGCCCAGCAAGTTTTCTTCTTCTTTTGCCTATTTTTCCCAACTTAGAATTACCGGTAATCATCTCGGGCAACTTTATTGACAACTCTTATAAAAATATCTTCTGAAATCTTAAAGGTTACCAGATTCACTGAGTCATGAGCTAGAACCCACTTCATGAGGTGTGAAGGCCATTGTCTCTGTTACAGTAATTACGATTGGAAACAAGGAAGGAAATTGGATGGAAAGGCTTTGAATGTGTTCACTGAAACGTTTATGTAGAGCAGTTAAGCATAATGACTGTTCATAATAACAGAACAATTGAAAGAGAACACACCTGGTTCTAGGTCAGCATATACTGGGGTTCTGTAATAATATTACCAAAGTAAATTTATGGAATTGTCATAGATAAATTGTAGAACTTGGCTTAGTTTCTGGATTTTTTTACAGAGGTCAAGCAACTGCAATAAAAGGTTTAAAGCAGTGGTTCCCAAACTTTTTCAGTCCACTGCCCCCTTGGTGCTACAAACTCATCCTCACCGCCCCCCACCCCACCCCACCCCCTCAGGTGGGTGTGGCTTAGTGGTCAGGTGACCGGGTAGGCGTGGCCAACTTCTAAAGTGTGGTGAAACTCACTTAACAACGCTCTTGCTTAGCAACCAAAATGTTAGCCTCATTGTGGTCATAAGTCTTTCTTTCTTTCTTTCGTTCTTCTCTATCTTCCCCTTCTTTCTTTTTCTTTCTGTCTTTCTTCCTACCATCTTTCTTTTTCTTTCTTTTCTTTTCTTTCTGTCTGTCTTCCTTTCTACCATCTTTTTCTTTCTTTCTGTCTTCTTTCCTTCCTACCATCTTTCTTTCTTTCTTTCTTTCTTTCTTTCTTTCTTTCTTTCTTTCTTTCTTTCTTTCTGTCTTCCTTCCACCCTCCCTCCTTCCCTCTTTCTTCCTCTTTTTTTCTTTCCTTTTTCTTTCCTTCTTCCCTCCCTCCTTTCTTTTTCTATCTGTCTGCCTTCCTTCCTTTCTTCCTACCATCTTTCTTTCTTCCTTTCTTTTTCTTTCTTTCTTTTTCTTTTTCCTTTTTCTTTCCTTCTTCCCTCCCTCCTTTCTTTTTCTGTCTGTCTTCCTTCCTTCCTACCATCTTTCTTTCTTTTTCTCTTTCCTTTTTCTTTTCTTCTTCCCTCCCTCCTTTCTTTTTCTGTCTACCTTCCTTCCTTCCTACCTACCATCTTCCTTCCTACCATCTTTCTTTCTTTCTTTTTCTTTTTTCTTTTTCTTTCCTTCTTCCCTCCCTTTCTTTTTCTGTCTGTCTTCCTTCCTCCCTCCCTCTCTCTTTCTTTTCTTTTTCTTTCCTTCTTCCCTCCCTTCCCTCCCGCCAGCCGTGGCCAGGCCGCTGCCGCCGCTCACCCAGGCCGATGGCTTGGTAAGCGTTCTCCGGGTCATGCACCAGGTCACAGAGCGCCATCAAGGCCGGCTGCCGTGTCAGCAGCTTGGGATGCTGCAGCTCTTCATTGAGCTTGGGGAGGCCTCGGCGGCCGAAGACCACAGGTGCCTTGGTGGGGTCGATGTCGGGGGGCAGCTGGGCTGAGATCCGCGGGTGTGCCATGCCGGAGGGGAGCCTGCCGAATTGTGCGTGCCGGGTTGCTAGGTGACAGGGACGCCGGGCGGGAAAGTCCGCACACGCGCAGGTTCCACAGCGGGGCCTTCCCGCAGGTCTGCGAGCGCTCGCCTGAGCAGCTTCGGGAGCAGTCGGCTTCCCTCGTCGCTGTGCCGCACTCAGTACCTAGCACTTGTAACTCCATCGCATTCCATGCTCTTGGGTGCAGGGCAGCCCATTCTGAAAGAAAACATCTCACGTTTTCTTTCAGAATAGGCTGCCCTGCACACGAGCGAGAAACGCGAAAGAGCTTCAAGTGCTAGGTAGGACGCCCGTTGCATGGTGGGACGCAGTTTGGGGTGACCAGTTGTGCAGGGCGGAGCGGAGCCTGGGCGGGGGCTGGGCGGACCGCGAGACGGGCATCATACCTAACACTTGTAACTCCGTCGCATTCCACGCTCTTGGGTGCAGGGCAGCCCATTCTGAAAGAAAACATCTCACATTTTCTTTCAGAATGGGCTGCCCTGCACGCAAGAGCAAGGAACGCAAGGGAGCTTCAAGTGCAAAAGCATGGCGAATCACCTACCGCCCCCCTGGCCCCTCTCACCGCCCCCCTGTCGCCACCCTTGCCTCTCACCACCCCCCTAAGGGTTCCCACCGCCCCCCCGGGGGGGCGGTACCGCCCACTTTGGGAACCACTGGTTTAAAGCCAGGACTAAACTTTTTCTCTCCTTCCTCATAGCATTCATGCTTCTCCCTATTCGTTTCAGTTCAAAGCTGGATTGAATTTGGGACTTGCTAAAAAGGAACAAAGTATGCTTAACACACACACATTCAATGTTCTAAGTACTGATTTCTATAGCCAAAAGCCAGCCACGGAGTTTGGCGTTACAGATAACAGGTATACAAACAGAGAAACCAGAAAGTTTCCAGAATGCAAAGTGTGGTCTTCAAGTGGCTCTAACAGGTTTTTTTTTCTTTAGTGCTAGAAATTCCAGTCCTCGTTATGCTTGATGGTCTTGCTCAACTAAAGATAAACTGAGTCTGTTTTTTTCTGTTTAACATCTGGTGCCTTCTTGAAAATGCTAAGTGGTTTTTTCCAGAAAAGGCCTGGCTGCTTGAGGAATGCCTGTTCTTTGAGCCCAAGCTCTCTCAGCTCTGCTTCCCCAACTCTTCTTTATATAGATACTAGTAGCTGAATACCCGTGCTTCGCTACGAAACTATGTGACCGGGCTTGATAAATTGCCAGTTAAAGCTTGAAAATTAATGAGTAGTTACGCGCTGGCCACGCCCACGCCTGGTTTAGCGAAGGGGTAGCATCAGAGCTTTTCAGGTGGGGAGGAGGAGTAGAACGTCTTAACTCCTTAGCATGGAGTAGAATGTCTAGACTCCCAGCCCGCAAGCCGGATGAGTCACGTGCTGGCCAAACCCACTGGCAGTTGGAACAGAGTTCTTTTCAGGTGGGAAGGGGGGAGTAGAACGTCTTAACTCCTTAGCATCAGAGCGTGTTAATAATAATATAAGAAATAAGTAATGATCTGATGGTAATTTCAAAAAATCCTTTCTTAGCGAGCACCTAGAAGCCAAGAGGAACTTACGTGCCAAGTTTCAAGTTTGTAGGCTTTGCGGTTCTAGAGATTTTGTGATGATGCGTGAGTGGTATTTGGCTTTTATATATATAGATGAGTCTAGGTTTGTAATAATATTTCACCCTGCATTATCTTATAATTAATTCTCCCAGACCTAATAGCTGGAATAGGTAGGCAAGGGACCATTTAGGCAAGGGAATGTTGTGCAGGAATAAGCTACACAAGAAGGACTTCCTCCTGAAGTTTCAAGAGAAGGCATGCATTTGTACACCTTTATACAAATTTGGCTTCATTGTTGACTGCATAGCTCAGTGAAATTATAAGTTGGTCCATTGATCTTTTTATTTCTATCTTTCTGATAAGAAATTTACAGAAAGTCATCTTCCTCAATGTTATTTTTAAACATTTTGGGATACAACTTAGTCCTTGCTTTCCAATCATTCATTCAGTCAGCATTAAAAATTGCAATGCCATAGAATAAGGAGAGTTACAACCAGTTTTCAGAGTTCTGGCTGTTGCAGCAGCCCCATAGTCACATCATGATTCAGGTACTTGGCAATGGCCGCACATTTATAACAGCCACAGTGTCACATGATTGCCATTTGCAGCCAGTTCCCAACCTGCAGTTGGCAGGAAGTCACAAGTCACAGTCACTTGACATCACACCCTAACAACCTGGGTGCTTCCCTTAATGGTCACATGATTGTTGTTTTTTTCATTTTACTACCATGTCATTTAGCAAAAAAGTTGCCAGTCCCAATTGCAGTGAGTAATTGAGGAATACCTGTAATTGAAGAATATGCTGGCCCTGAATGCTGCACATCTAATTAATTACAGTTTATTATTGTTATTTTCTACTGATTTTAACATTGACTGAGCTGCTCAGGGTCTACAGAAATGAAGCAGTATATAAGCTGAGGTAATAAATAAGAACACCATAAGCAGTAAAAATACAGAGAAAACAAGCTGTTTAAGATACAATATAATAAGCAAAAAATAAGTAGAACTTAATCTGTAAAATACATTTCAGCAAAGCTCTTAGAATATTACATGAATAAACATGTTTTCCTCAGCTACTAAAAGAATGGAGCTAGTCCTGTTTTCCTTTTCATGGTCTTCCAGAAATCTGGAGTAATAGCCAAGATGGCCGACTTTCAAGTCTTTTTAAAAAAATGTGCCACAAGTGTCAACAAGCAAGACAGCACATTTTCTAATGCAGATTCTTAAACTCTTAAGTAAGCTCATGTGATGCCCTTGTGATTTCTCAGTTTGAATTTATAAGAGTAACTGATACTCTCATCAATTCAAACTGAGAAATCACAAGTGCATCACATGAGCTTTGTGGGTCATAATTATTACTTTGAATTTTATTCAGAACCTGACTAGTGGTAGGATTGAATATACTCTCCATAATTTACTAGTCAGTACTGCATCTGCAAAGATTGTGAATTGACTGCAGATTTTACAGTCGAAACAGCTAAGGCATCAGGTATATTGTGCAGACACCTCCACACGTGCTGTCCAAAAAAATTATTTTCATGAAGGATTGGACTCATATGAGCAAACGTAAGTGTGGGATCAAGGTATTATTCTATTACATTCATAAGCTAGAAGGTAGAGGATTGGAATTTCCCTTTGCCATCAATATGTATGGATCACGTGCATTGAATTTAAAGATTTTAATACAAGTAGTCCTAGAGTTATCACAATTGAGCCAAAATTTGGGTTGCTAAGTGGAGACATTTGTTAAGTGAGTTTTGCCCCATTTTATGACCTTTTTTGACACGGTTGTTAAGTGAATTGCTGCAGTTGTTATTGTAGTATACGGTTGCTTAGTGAATCTGGTTTCCTCATTGACTTTGCTTGTCAGAAGGTTATAAAAGGTGATCCCACAACCCTGGGATACTGAAACTGTCATAAATATGAGCCAGTTGCCAAGCGTCTGAATTTTAATCCCATGACCATCAGGAATGCTGCAATGGTCATAAATGTGAACAATCATCACTCCCTTTCTTTGGGTGCCATTGTAACTTTGAATGGACACTAAGTGAACTGCTGAAAGTTGAGGACTACCTGTATTGGTGACTAAGCTGAATTTTCGTCATTGCTATTTATGCTCAGACATTAACATTTATGTAGTACTTCTTTTATAAGTGCCTTTATTTTAGTCCATTGCCTTCTAGCCTTGTGGAGGAGACCCAGTCCAAGTGTGAGGAAAGTACTTGACCTAACTGATCAGTCTGTCAGCACTTGAGTAGCTGCTTCTTAACAGATGCTGCATTTTGAGTCCAAGAGCTACTGGTGTCATATCTGTGGGAGAACCTGCTTTACGACTGATCAGGATCTGGACAGATGACTAATGCTCCCTTTTTCTGTCTTAAGCAGCATAGCCTTTGGAAAAGCTTTGCCCTTACAATGCATCCCAGCTGCACATTCCTTTGTGTGAGCCAAAATGTAAGGAAATGGGAGTGAGCAGCTGAGGCGATGGGAGAGTCCTGCCAAAAAGCCTCTTACACAGTTTGAAGCAAGCAATGGTGGGCAGAAGAAACTTGAAGAGCAGTTTGTTGATGTCTGAGTTACATGAAAGAAAGTGGCTTAAGGAGAGAGGGTGGGGGCTTTTCCCCCCCTTGAAGGTCAGAATAAAAACACTTCAGGCCAAATTGCACTATCAATCTTCCGCTTCTCTTTTCCCTCTGTCTTTTCAAAAGAGCCAGTTATGAAACTATTTGTCCTTTCTGGAATCAATTAATACGAGTTATCTCTCTGGCTATCCTTTCTACCCTTCAAGTCATTCTTTCTTCCTGCCTGTTCTTGTGGAAAGACATGTTACTCCCATGGTCAGAAGTCACGTGATATAAAAACCATAATAATATAGAAATAAAGGAAGAATAAATTAAAAACCCATGATTTAAATCTTTGTGTGTAGAAGTTTCCATGGTTCTAAGCAGTTCACTAGAACTACATCTCTTTTGGATTTGGATTTTCTGTTTGTTTTTTAATTCATCCTAATATTATAGAGAATATCAAACATGATGCAGATTTCTCTTTCCCATTAGTGTTCAGGCAGCTGTCCTGTAGATGGAGGTGGAGATGGAGCTTTTCCTTACTTTATGTCTGGCTTTCTCCTTGTTCTGTTGCAGACAGAAGAATTTTGATTTATTCCAATAAAAGTGAACTTAATTAGGAGAGCACAAAGAAAGTTAGAGTGTTTTTTTCTAGATTCCAAACCTCTTGATAATTGATTTCATGGAATTGCCTGGAAAACAAAACCAAGTGTAATCAGTTTAGAAGTGCTGCTTGTATATAACATGACGTATAAACACTAAAAGACTTTGTAACTTCCATTATCTGCGTACAGTTAAAACTTGTCCTCTTAAATTAATTTGATTTCCAATAGAATAAATCAAAATTCTTCTTTCCTTTCCATCTACAAAAACACTTACCGTATTTTCCGGAGTATAAGACGCACTGGAGTATAAGACGCACCTTAGTTTTGGGGGAGGAAAACAAGGGGAAAAAATTCTGCCTCCCAGCAAACAGCACAGATGATGTACACTGTTTGCTGTATATTTCTGTGCATGTGTGCTTGACCCATAGAAATAGCAAAGAATTAGAGAATTGTGCATTATGGCAGTATACTAATGCCAGAAAGTTTTCTTAAATGTAGTCACACTAACTCCTCCCAATTATTTAAATAGATCTACTCCAAACATGACTAAGTCAGGGTCTAACTCAGCTGCCTTATCTTAATACTACAACAGGACACTTATATTTCAGACTATACTTGTACAGATGCTGTTAAAATTGATGTGGCTTTCTGGAAGTACAGTTATTCTCTGCTATTTAAAAGAAGATACAATAGCACTGGGCCTCTTCAGATCAAGCATTTATTTTAAAAAGCTTCTTCATTTTGTTAAGTTGTCTAGAACAATAATAAAGCAGCCTTTAAAAAATAAGTCTAATAATTTGAACATTCTATAGGCATTTATAGTTATTGACACCTCCTTGCAGCAAACAACAAACAGCCAGTTTCAGCACAGCCTGATTAGCACAAGAAAATAAAAATCTGCCTCTACTTCCCAGCAATTTGCCTCCTTGCAGTTTTAGTTTCACTTTCAGTTTTAGCACAAGCAGCTAATAGTTTCAGGCTGCAGGGATTGCCATAGCCCAGTGATGGCGAACCTTTTTTGGTTCGCGTGCCAAAAGGGGGGGAATGCGGGGGATCACGTGTGTGCGTGCCCACACTCATAATTCCATGCACCCCCGCACATGCACGCATGACCCCCCTGCTCCCAACATGCAATGGCACGCCCATTTTTCGCTCTCCCCAGGCTCCAGAGCCTTTCTAGGAGCCTGGGGAGGGCGAAAACGGCCTTCCCCACCCCCTCTGGAGGCTGGAAACAGCCTGTTTCCCGACTCCCAGTGGGCCCAGAAGGCCCGAAAATCAGCCGGCTGGTGCACACATGCACGCCGGACCTGAGCTTGCGTGCCCACCGATATGGCTCCGCGTGCCACTTGTGGCACCCGTGCCATAGGTTCGCCATCACGGCCATAGCCTATTGCCGCTTGCCTGCAGCCTGAATCAGCTGATCGTTGGGAGGCCGATAATCAGTTGCTTGTGCTAATCAGGCTCTGCGTTGTTTGCTACAAGGAGGCAAATTGCTGGCAGGCAGAAGCCAAAGGGTGGGGGTGGCTGGGTGGGGCTACATTCGGTGTATAAGACTCACCCAAGTTTTCACCCTCTTTTAGGGGGGAAAAGGGTGCGTCTTATACTCTGAAAAATACGGTAATTGGAAAGAATTTAAATTAAGTCTAAAAGGTAAAGGTTCCCCCGCACATGTGTGCTAAGCCGAAGAGCCAGCGCTGTCCGAAGACGTCTCCGTGATCATGTGGACAGCATGACAAAACACTGAAGCACACGGAGCGCTGTTACCTTCCCACCAAAGTGGTCCCTATTTTTCTACTTGCATTTTTTACGTGCTTTCGAAGTGCTAGGTTGGCAGAAGCTGGGAAAAGTAACGGGAGCTCACTCCGTTATGCGGCACTAGGGATTCGAACTGCTGAACTGCCAGCCTCCTGATCCACAAACTCAGCGTCTTAGCCACCGCGCCACCGCGTCCCTTAAAGTAAGTCTAGGGTTGCTTAAAAGATCAGGCCTGTGCAGTACAGTGCTCAATTGCAGACGGGTGCTTTTATATGTGAACATAAGCTTTTTAAGACAGCTCCATCTTTTCCAGCTCCACAGCAGTTGAAGTGTACAGCCTTATAATCCGAGGACAAGGCATAGCTGCTTTAAAGACTTGCAGATGGGTGCTGTGTGTTCATATCCTGAAGCACCTTTTGGGGATTAACGCAAAGCACCACATAGCACTTTGAATTCCTCCGTCATAGAACAGGTAATACAGGTAGTCTTTGACTTGCAGCCATTTGTTTAGTAACTGCTTGAAGTTACAATGGCACTGGAAAAAAGAGACATGGCCGTTTTTCACACAACCGTTACAGCATCCCCATGGTCACATGATCAAAGTTCGGACGCTTGGCAACTGGTTTTTTTTTTATGATGGTTGCAGTGTCCCAGGGTCATGTGATCCCCTTTAGCGACCTCCTGACAAGCAAAGTCAAAATGGGAAGCCAGATTCGCTTAAACAGCCGTTTCACTAACTTAACAACTGCAACGACTCACCCTAACAACTGTGGCAAGAAAGGTCGTAAAATGAAGCAAAACTCACTTAACTCTCTTGCTTAGCAAGAGAAATGTTGGGCTCAGTAGTGGCCGTACGTCAAGGACTACCTGTACCTGTAAACTATGCTAGATGCGCCTTCCCATTCGGTCAGAGATCATTGTGCTGGTGGAAGAGTCAACAAATAGAGGAGCCCAGCAAGAATGACAGGGTCTGTGCTTCCTCTCTCCCTTCCAGCTCCTGTTCCATCACAGTCTGGATCTAATGCACAAGAGACCTGTTTGTTTTGACTGGTGGTTCCATACAGTTCTGCTCTCCCCCATCCTGTATCCTGTTTATTCCTGAACAGCTTTCTCTTTAGATTGTCCAAAAGAAACAAGCCAACAATTGACTGGGAAGAGAATAGTTAATGGTTAACTCTCTTCGGTGGTGAAACGTGGCAGCAGAAATTAGCTCATTGTGGTCTTTGCTTGCTTTGCTAGCTAATCATCTCCAGGAAAGCTGTTTACCAGAGTCTTTTTTTTTCTCAGCATTTTTAACAGTCATCTTCTACCGGGAATTTGTGTTCATCTTTTCCCTATTACTGCTGTTGAAGTACTGACTCCAGCCCCATCCCACACGCACGGCTAATAAAACAGGACCTTGTTTGATTTTTTTTCTCCAACTGGCTAATTGCACCTTGATAAGGATCCTGTCATACGATGTGAAAGCAGGAATTAGAATCCGTTTCCTGCTTTGACTTTCTCGTGGAGTTGCGGCACCTAGTGCGATGCCACTTAATGGAAGTAAAAAAAATCCCAGCCTTCGTCTTTTTCCCGTTTGTCAGGGCAGCGGCTCTAGGATCGGCAAAGGCCTAACTCAAAGCCCAGCCATGTAAGAGTGTGAGAGCTTGCCTTGCCATCTTCATCTGCTGTGTGCTGTTTGTGAGTATTTAAATTATTTATTCTGGTATTTCCCTGTGGCTTTGGGTGTGTGTGCTTGGCTTCAGCCGCCTTCTCTGCTCAGGTTGGAGAAAAGAAGAGGCCCTGACTTCCTGACTGCGAGGGCTGTCCTGTGCAACCTCTTCAACCCTGCCCTCCCTCCCCCTCCAAGGGAGGGGTCATGATTTCGACTTCCCCCTTAGGGAAATGAAACAAGCGTTCAGGGCTTCAGACTTGGCAGGGCTGCTGGCCCAAGCATTGCTTGCCGTTTTACTCTGTATCCCTCAACGCAAGATCTGACAAGAGAGCGGGAACTTTGCTGCCTTCTTGCCAATCGGAATTGGATCCCGGTAGCAAAGATTTTCCCAAGCGATTAATGGTGCCTGACGGACAGCGGCTTCCTCACAATGGATGAGAATGGAGAGCGGTAGAGGAAAGGGCAGAGAAAACAGGTAAAGGCAGAACTCAACAGCAGAGTGTTCTTGAGCTGGATTTATTTCTGGTGCTGGGACACAGGAGATGTCTCCAAAGTAGGCTTGATAATCTGCTTAGTATGTGTTGATTTAAACAGCTTTGTAGAGAGAGAGGAAAACGCTGGTACCAAGTGTGTGACAAGGATATATGGTGGTGATGGTACAAACTGAACTTTTTTTTTCTTTCCAAAAAACGGCTGTACAGAGAGAAGGATTAAGGAGCACCACAAGCAAAAGTTTAAAGTAGTGAGGGCCTTTGAATATTTCTAAAATTAATAAATTCCAGCTGTACTCAATAATTCTTTGGCACCCAGAAGGATCCTAAGGAATATGGTGTGTAGGGACAGTCATAAGCAGCCATGTATGTCTTAGATGTTGAATGTGGCTCTGTGTTAATTGAAACAAGATCACAGGATCTGTGTAAAAGTTTGGGAACGCGTGCATGTTCTTGGAAAAAACTGATTGCAGGAGTTTATATTCATTGGATTGCTAGCATATATAGCATATACAGTACATATATCTCCCCCCCCCTTTTAAATAGTATAATTTCCTAACAGTGCTCTGTAAATTTTGGACGTTGTATTCCTGCTACTTTTGTATGTGTTTTCCCTAAAATGAATATTCAGAATCATTGAGAATAGTTGAATAGTTTCTTTAATGAAATTGTGCTTTTGTCACATCAGTCCTCTCGGTTCCATTGGTGCAGGCTGTAGGGTAGGGGTCCTGAAACTTGGCAACTTTAAGACTTGTGGACTTCAACTCCCAGAATTCTCGGAGTTGAAGTCCACAATTCTTAAAGTTGCCCAGTTTGAAGATCTCTGCTGTAGGGTGGATTAGAGTTGAAATCCAGTACAGATAGTCCTCGACTTATGACTACATTTGGGACCAGAATTTTTGTTGCTAAGCAAGGCGGTTGTTAAGTGAGTCACATGCAATTTTACAATCTGTTTTGCCATGGTTGTTAAGGGAATCATGAAGTCATTAAGCGAGTCCAGCTTCTCCCAGTGATTTTGCTTGTCGGAAGGTTGCAAACGGCGATTACGTGGCTCAGGGATGCTGCAACCATTGTGCCAATACAGGCTAGTTAGCAAGCAGCCAAATTTTGATCACATGACCTTGGAGATGCTGCCACTGTTGTAAGTGCAAGTACTGGTCGCAAGTCCCTTCGATGTAACTTCAAAGAGTCACTAAACAAATGGTTGTAAGTTGAGGACTAGCTGTACTTCCATTAGGAGTAATAAAATTAGATAATCTGTTCTTTTCAATAAATCCAGAGACAAGTTTTATTCTCTGAAGGTGACATTTATTCATAAGAATATTTGCATTCAACACTTTCCCCCACCCCAAAAAAAGAACGGTTCAAGATACTTATAAGCTGACTGAAAGTAAAACTAAATCATAAATGCTCACTGATTTTTCATTCCATTTCATTGCTTCTCCCTCCTAGTGTGAAGTGCTAAACCAGGGGTGTCAAACTCAAGAACCACGGGCCAGATCCGGCCCACGGGGTGCTTAGATCTGGCCCACGGGGCCACCCTGGAAACAGCAAAGGACCGGCCTGTGGTGGCCTCTGCCAGCGAAAACGGGCTCCCAATCTCCGTTTTCATTTGGGATGGCCTGCAACCCTCTGCCAGCGAAAACGAGGTCCGTTTTCGTTGGCAAAGGTTGCAGGAGGCTGTCCCAGCCAAAAACGGAGATTAGGAGCCCGTTTTCACTGGCAAAGGCACCACGGGCTGCCACAGGCGCCCCTGACACGAGTGACATAAAGCTGGCCATGCCCACCCCGGCCCCTTGAGGTCTAGCACGACCCTGATGCGGCCCTCAATGAAATTGAGTTTGACACCCCTGTGCTAAACAGACTTGGCGAGCCCTGCTCTCTGCATTGTTAAATGTTATTTATGAGAATACGAAAATGCTTCTTTGGTAAGAGAGAAGCAAGCTAGAGGTCCAGTATGCACATAGCACAAAATAAGATATGGATACGATTTTGCTTACTTACACCCGTGAGAGACAAGAGACAAGCGGGCAAGATTTGGCAGTATCACATGCTATGTATTTATAATTAATCTTTCCACACTTTGGCCCAACGTAATGTGCACTAAGGGATATATTCTTTGAAGCTGTGCCATAATTGCAACAAATTTGTGGCGCCTTCTGGGCACTATTCATGTGTGTAGAAATATAACTAGAACCCAAGGTTAAAGTGCGACTCATGTCCATAGGCTGTGTTGCTAACCTACCTTCTGATAACTTGCTGATAGTTGCTATTTACTTTTTGCTGCTACAATGTTTGCTGAACCTGACTGCCCCATTTTGGGGCAACTGAAATTTTGTAAGTTTCGGTGCTTTTTGGTCTTCCTTCCAGATTGAAGAATTGTGGTTTCGATTTATTATTAGAGTCGGAAGGGACCTTGTAGGTCATCTAGTCCAACCCCCTGCTCAAGCAGGAGTTCCTACACCCTTTGAGACAGATGGCAGTTTAGTCTCTCCTTGAAGGTCGCAAGTGTTGGGGCTCTCACAACCTCCGCTGGCAAGCTGTTCCACTGGTTGATCGCTCTCATGGTTAGGGGAACACGTCTGTTTTCTCTCAGTCCGCCCCCCACCCTCCCCCATTTCTTTCCTGGACAGCAGAGTAGAGAGCAGAATTGGGTTCCTGTGAATATAAAACAGGACGGAAGAGGGTGTTTCCATCAAATTTAAGCTGAGGCTGCAGCTGCGCTTTATTTAGCTCCAGTACAGTATGGAAACACATTTTATTTTCTCTGGGTAGGACAGTTTGGACTTGATTTAGAATTTGCTGAACAACTTTTTTAAAAAATATGTCTGAAGCACTCTCTACCCAATTTTATTCCTGTCAAAGATATTAATATTGTTAATCTATTAGAGAGGTGTTATCCTCAGTTTCTCATATATCTTTAGCTCTCTGTTTACACATGGCCTATATCCGTGATGGCGAACCTATGGCACGCGTGCCAGAGGTGGCACACAGAGCCCTCTCTGCGGGCACGCGTGCTGTCGCCAGCTGCTCTTCTGATTTCTGGCGAGCACATGCGCGCCAGCCACCTAGTCTTTGGGTTTCCAGCGCATGCATACGTGGCGGCCAGCTGGTCTTTGCATGCGCCGGAAACCCAAAGACCAGCTGGCCAGTGCGCATGCCTGCGCCGGCCACCTGGTCTTCCAATTTCCAGCACAAGCGTGCATGCGCATTCCAGTTTGGGCACTTGGTGCCGAAAAGGTTCGCCATCACTGGCCTATATAATCCCAGTCAAGGATAAAGGGAGTTTCTTATCTAGGTGGAATTACAAAATAAACTTAAGAGAATTTGAATTTGATTAACCTTGTGCTTTACAATTTGCTGAATTAGCTATTTATTTTATTAGTAATTAGATTTTAATTCCTAGAAACATGGAGGAAATAATGTAATGAGAAGATCCAAACCTAGTTCAGAATAGCTCCCTAACTTTCATAGAGTTTAATTCTAATGGAAGAAAAGTGTGTTGTTAGAACCGATTGCTTATTTATTTATTACAACAACATATTCCATTCAGCTGCCAAGGTATACAGTACGTAACATTCAATTTCCTTTTTTTCTTTCCTGTTGCAACATTCCTGTGAGGTGTGTTGAATTGATAGACAGTGACTTATTGGTCCAAAATTACGCACTCAGTTATGTGGCTGAGAGTGGGGTTGAGTTGGTTCCCCAACTATGACCAACACCTTGATCAACATATCCTGTTTTTTCTTAATTACTTTATTTTCATCCCCACATTCTATAATTGTAAGGGCTGGAATCTTAATTGCTTAGAACTGTGATATCAGTCTAAGGTAATGTTTCATGAACCTATTTGTTGGAGTACTGATAGTAGTTTCTTTTACATATAATGGAAAAAAATTGGGATAGTCATAATTCCTCTTCCTAGAACACTGGAAACAACAAATAGGACGCCATTTTCTTGCCTGGTACTAAGGTGCTCTATCAGTACAGTTGTTTCTTGGATCTGTGGCCCTCATGGGTCATTAGGGTTGCCAAGGAGGTGACTTTGAATTGGGGCCATGCTGTGGTGGCGACTTCTCTGAGGGAATCTTGAGGTAGGAATGCATCCCTTCCTCAAGAGGCTGTCCCTGCACCCAGGGGTTTTATCCTTGTGTTTCCTAAAAAGGGAAGGTTGTCTAGTGGTTAGGGCACCAGGCTAGAAACCAGGAGACTTGTGAGCTCTAGACCCTCTTTAGGCATGAAGGCTGGGTGACTTTGGGCCAATCACGAAGAGCCGAGATGGTGCAGTGGTTAAATGCAGCACTGCAGGCTACTGCTAGTTCAGCAGTTCAGCTGTTCAAATCTCACCGGCTCAAGGTTGACTCAGCCTTCCATCCTTCTGAGGTCGGTAAAATGAGGACCCAGATTGTTGGGGGCAATATGCTGAACTCTGTAAACCGCTTAGAGAGGGCTGTAAAGCACTATGAAGCGGTATATAAGTCTAAGTGCTATTGCTATTGCTATCTCTCTCAGCCCAGTTCAATTCACAAGGTTGTTGCTATGGGGAAATGGGAGGAGGAAAGAGTATTAGAAATGTCACCACTTTGAGTATTTATAAAAATAATAAAGGCAAGATTAAAAAAAAAATGCCTAGGACCCTGGAGGGAGAGATTATCCTACCTTGAGAATAGTTTCCAGTTGGGCTTCAGATCAATTTTAGTAGGGAGATAACCAAGATGGAGTTGGTGCATCTGTTCTCCTGCTCCGTGGTTTTCAGTATTATCAACAATATCACTATGTTGTTCTCTATTTTTTTGCTATGTGTGTTTCTATTTTTCTCTATACTGTACTTCTTTTGTCTTGTTTTATGGTGAGCTGAATTGGGGCAGGGCCTAAATTTAAATAAATAAATAAATAAATCTGTAAATTGTCACAATGTTCAGACTAAATCCATCTCAAAGTATGGTTTGAGGTTAAAATTACAGTTCTCTCAAGGTGGAAGTGCATATGTATGCATACATGCATGTTTTAATATAGACAATAATAATTATTCGGAATTCTCATGTTTTTGAGGGGAAGCATGTTTGCTAGATAGGTACTGAAGCAAATGCTATATTTAAAACAAAATAATTATGAATCAGAAGAGCAAAACACTTTGAGGAAATTGACCTGTGTGTGCTCTTGGTTTTTTCTCGCTTGAGACCACATTTTCCTTCCTGAGACTTCAAGCTGGAACCAGATGAAGCAGGATGAAGCAGAAACCCAGGATCTGTTGACCTCCTTTCCTTTTCAAATAAGGTCAGGGTTCAGTGGTAGGCTATATCAAACTGGTTTAGGCTGCCAGAAACTTTCCTCTGACAGGAAATGCTGTCGATCTATTTGATAAATGCTCCTGATAGATATTCTAGTAGCTATTAGTCTAGCAGTGTTTCTCAACCTGAGCAATTTTAAGTAGTGTTGACCTCAACTCCCGGAATTAACCAGCCAACGTGGTTAAACCAACATCTTAAAGTTGGTGAGGCTTGAAAAAACACTGGTTTGGTGGTAAGACTCAAAGCATGTGTTACTGACTTCTCCTAGATGGATTTGTCTGGCCTTTCATTTCTCGTGAAATCACAAAGGCCTGGTTCCTTTATTAATCATGTTTTAATATGCAGAACTTTCCTTTTCCTAGAGAAAAAAAATATCTCCATTTGTTTAA
>JALIGW010000039.1:4141207-4316207 GCA_023053685.1 Diadophis punctatus similis
AGAGATTCTGCTTTAAAAGATAAAATAGTAAAACCCTTTGTTAACAAGACTGCATATGGGTGATTCTGATGGGAGTGGCACTCCCCACCCACGCCTGGCAGAAGAGGCAGGCTGTGGGCCCCTTTGGTCACGAAATGGATTGCTTCTTATGTAACACTTAATGGGTGATGAACCCAAGCCTTTTGATGGGGAAACATATCTATACTTCTTCATATTTTGGAGACAGATGCTGCAACTTGGGCCAGTAACACAAGCCTAAAAGTACAGAACGTTACCTTTTGAAAAATGCTGAAATCAGACAAGGCAAATCTTTGCAATTGAAATTATGTAGGTAGGCATGTCTGTACGGGAATGCACTGTTACATAAAGACAGTACTTTGCTACAAAGTCGTGTCTGTGCTTCAGAATACTGTACATGTTTTCCTCTGCACTTTCCTTTGCGGTATGTCTCAAAAATTTCAGTGTGTATTAAAGAAATAGTGGCATTATGATCCCGGAAAAAACAATTTTGAAATGAGCAATAATCCTTCAGTAGACTGTTGAAAGCTTTAGATGTTTGGTAGCCTTATAGAGTTCATTCATATTATAAGAATGAGGGCCATTTTTTTTGTTAAAAGCAACTTCTGGGAATGTCCCAGAATGTCAGAGAAACCATCCTAGTTCTGTTTCTCTCCCTCCTCCCACTCTTCACTTTCAAAGTGTAGTCATATTGGATACTACTCGTTAACAGCTTTTCTGATGTAATGTCATTCAAATATGTGGGTCTAAAGCAGAGATCTTCAAACTTGGCAACTTTAAGACTTGTGGACTTCAACTCCCAGCTGGCTGGAGAATTCTGGAGTTGAAGTCCACAAGTCTTAAAGTTGCCAAGTTTGAGGACCCCTGGTCTAAAGTAACTAGAAAGTTGCACAGGACCAGTTTTGTGTAGTAGTTAAGACACTTGACTAGAGACCAAGAATTCTGCACCGGCCCCCCCCCACATCTCATTTTTGCGAAAAATGAGCCGTTTTTTTTTGCAAAAATGGGGGCGTTTTTTTTCTTTCCCTACCCCCTAGGAGTGCTCTGCAGGCTTCCCAAATCCTCTGCGTGCCCTGTTTTTGCAAAAAAATGAGCGAAAAATGGGCCATTTTTGCAAAAATTGGGGTGTTTTTGGCTTCGCCCACCCCCTAGAGTGTCTGCAGGCTTCCCAAACCCTCTGCATGCCCTGTTTTTGCAAAAAAAAAAAAAAAAAAGAGCGAAAAATGGGCCATTTTTTGCAAAAAATGGGGGTGTTTTTGCCTTCTAATTACCCCATCTAGCATGACTGGAGGAGGAATTCTGGGAGTTGAAGTCCACTAGTCTTAAAGCTGTCAAGTTTGAAGACCCCTGGGTTAGAGGTTAGGGGTGCAAGGGTCTTCAAACTTGGCAAGTTTAAGACTTGTGGACTTCAACTCCCATTCCTGAGCTAGCATGACTGGAGGAGGAATTCTGGGAGTTGAAGTCCACTAGTCTTAAAGCTGTCAAGTTTGAAGTTTTAAAAAGTATACATGGTTGTAAAAGTGTACATGATTGTAAAAAGTATACATGGTTGTAAAAAGTATTCTGCAACACTGGTATTTTATTAAATAACATATTACTGCACCATTTGGTTCAGAATACTTTTTTCCTTGTTTTCCTCCTCTAAAATCTAGGTGTGTCTTATACTCCAAAAATACGGTAATGAGTAATCACTTGACTCTATAGACTCAGTTGGTCTCTTCAAAACGAATCCCTGATCGTCTTAACTCTGCTGGGGCCTCTGCTGCTTAGCAGCTGGATAAGTAGTCTCCTTAATTCCCCTTCAGCAAACGTTCCAGCACTGCATTAAGTCTTTTGGGAGACTCCCTATAATTAACATAGCAGGTTTGCAGGCGCTTTGGTACTTGACTGCACTTTTTAAAAACAAACGAAAAGAAAATATTCCTACTTGATATATAAGGTATGGTCTAGCATTATCTAGCGCTCTTTGTGGGATGTGAGACAAGTGTGTTGAATGGAAAGAGAACAGCCCCACACCAATGGCATATTTGGTTTACTCTATTGGGAACTGATGTGCAGCCATATCTTAAGGCACAACATATAATAAATAAAAAGTAAAATGGACAACAGTGTAAATTGAACTACAGCCTTCTACAATCTAATTTTCTCCAGACAAAGTAATCTCAGCTAGCACATCCAATCCAGACCAGAATTTCTGGTGGGTTGGGGGTTTTTTGTTTTGTTTTTTGAGGTCTTACCCTGTCAACCAACTCCAGCAGTGAGTGCCACCTTGCCTAGGCCACAAGGCAACTGGCAAACCCAAGTTTTAATACCCTTCCGGAAATCCAAAATGGTGGGAGCAGTTCTCACCTCCGGTGGTAGAGCATTCCATAGGAATGGGGGCCACGGTGGAAAAGGCTCTTCTCTTCAGTTTTTCTTGAAATAATCCTGCTTTGATGTAAGTTGGGCACAGAGAGAGCTTGATTCACTCAAAGTCACAAATTGAAGGTGGACGTGAACCAGATCTCACTTGCCGCAGTAAATTTGCCATAAATGATGTCACAGGAAATTGAAATGTCAGGCAAACCATTTTATATTGTCTAATTCTTACCGCATCATACATCACAATGATCCCAGTCTTACATTTACAGTAGGTTTCCATTCTGATGTTCTCTGGAACTGCCTTCCATGCATGTCTGCTCAGCACACATTATTTATAAAAGTATGTTTGCTATCTTGCCATTAAAACGGGGGGCTTAGTCAGTTAACAACAGTCCCCATTATTATTGCAGACCCCCCAACAGTTTGTTTAGTTTGTTTTTATAACAGAAGATTAAATCTAGACCACGGAATTATCTCGCCTTTGGTTCCTCTCTGTTGATGGAGAAGAGCCAATTCAAAAGCTGAGAGTTGACAGATTAATTATACCAGCTTTTATGTTTGTGTTCTTCCACGAATGCATAATCATCACTACATCTTTGTGTGTGTGACTGAGTGAGAGAGAGAGGGAGGGAGGGAGGGAGGGAGGGAGGGGGAGAGAGAATGAATGAGAAGGACATGCTCCACATTTTGAGAATATAATTTAACAATACATTAATATTTTTGCCCTTAACTTCTTTCCAAGAATGTAATTCCCCATAGTAATATCTAGCAAAAAAAACAAACAAACCACCAGAGGATAGGCACTAATTTTACTTACATTGATTACATCTCTAGCATGTACAATAACAATAACCAAGCTTTCTGGGAACATCTGCTGAGTCCAATAAACACCCCCCCCCCACACACACACACAGCTCCTCTGTTCTAATTGAATTGTGTCCAGGTAGGTGATGGTGTTTCTCAGCCTACTAATGCCAGTCAGGCATTATATATCATTTCGTTTGCATCAGAGCTCAGATTCCTGTCTGGTTAAGCTATCAAAGCTATGTCATTTGACTTTAAAACATCGTTTCCAACACTAAAAACGAATCCTTGCTATATTATTTCAGTAGGCGCAAGGAGTATACTTCAGTCTTTTCCTTATGTAAGCAGGAGAAATAGCTGTTCCGGGTATAGGTAGTTCTTGACTTGCGACCACAACTGAGTCGAAAATTTCAGTTGCTAAACAAGACAGTTTGACAAACAGTCATAAGTCACTTTTTTTCAGTGCCATTGTAACATCAAATGGTCACTAAATGAATTGTTGTAAGTCAAGGACTACCTGTGTGACTTCTAGTTGATAATCAATTGTTTCTTAACTATTTATCTTCTGAGTTCAATGTCAACCAATTGGTATGTTCCTGAATGTAGAAGCTGTTGAAATTAAAGCACAACATTAAATGAGCTATGCCTTACCAAGCCATCCTGAATATTTCCTGTTTTATTCCTTGATGGTGCTGCTACAGAGGAGCCCCAATTGCTTAAGAAAGAAATGTTCCTTAAATATGCAATTGTCCCAGAAACACAGAAAATTGACACCAGAAAAAAAACCTACTGATACAAACCTACGAGCCTGCCCTTTGAGGGGGTTTTTTTTCCCCTTTTCAATTTATTATTTTTATATTTTATTTATTTTTATGTATTATTGCAACAACAGCCCCAACCGTTCTCTTTTCTTAAGAAGCCAAGTTGAGGGGTTTTTTGTGTGTGTGTGACTCTGAAAGGAGAGCTGTTCATACTTGGAATTGTATTTCCAAATAAATTATGCAGAGGGAATGCACGTAATGACTCAAACCCTTTTATTAGTATGAAGTCAAATCTTGAAGGTTTTGTGGAGGTAAAAACATGGATGAAAATGATAACGTTAAGAGTAAAAGATTCTGGTGATATAATTCAGAAAAGAGATGCGAGTATCATCCCTATGCATACTACTTCTTCCTGTCCCCGCTAACATAAAAGGCAGTGCTGTTATTATTTACCCAGGACAGAAAAAAAGGTTCATTTAATCTAATGAAGTTAGGATTAGGCTGTCTTCCTCTCCAGACCTGCCTATTTGGAAGGTCTACCAGAATTGGGGGAAAGAGATATTGTCAACTCGTGAAGGTTCCCTGATCTGCTCCCAAGTTGCCATAGGCAGCTTTTATAGGCATATTTTATCAAGGTATTTATCTCACCCTGCACTTCTGAAATGAAGGATCTCTTTGTCTTCTTATCCTTGGTTTGAGCCCGGCTTGGCACATAAGGAAGTGGATTTCCCTGCCTGCCAATACAAGGAATGATAATTTTTTGTTCATTTTCTTCTAAGTTTAATGGCGTTACAGCATCTATATGTCTAATCCAGGGGTGGGTTCTAACTTAACTCGCTGCTGGTTCACATGCGCAGTAGCAAGAAATCAACACAACACTCCCCAAAAAAGCCAAAACAAGATGGTGATGCATATGCAGTGCCGGAAACTCGGCTTCTGTGCATGCGCAGAAGAAAAAAAACCCAGAAATTTTTTTTTAAAAAAAGATGGCAGCCTCCATGGACCGGCACCGACCGATCTGGTTTCGTGACTTCATTGTGACATCACCAGCAGGCTGCAAACCGGGAGGAACCCACCTCTGGTCTAGTCATATCAGGGAAACCTGAAGCTTATTCTGTGATTATGTGAGAAAGAGAAAGAAAAGAAAGAAAGAAAAAGAGGAAGGAAGGAAGAAAGAAAGAAAGAGAAGAAAGCTTTTTAATATAGGAATTCTAAACTCTGCAATACAATTTTTAAAAGAGTGGTTAGGTTAGTCTGTTGCAATACAATTAAGATAATATTTTCTGATTCTTATAAAGCCTAATTTTGTAGGTTAGAAATAAAACTTTGATGGGTTTTGTTTAGTTGGTTTTATCATTTGCATGCCACCTCTATCCAATATTCAAAGAAGTACTGGGTGACTCATAGCATAATAAAAACAAATGAAAGGACAATAGAGCAATAACAAATGAAACAATATCCTAAGAATTACAAAAGCATCACATTATAGAAAACACATATAGGCTATTACACAGCAATGAGCCAGCATGGAAATGAGAAGTTGCCTCAAATCACTCCTTTTCCCCCAAACATTCTACAAAGGAGTTGATGTCAGTTTGCAAGCTGCCCCATAGTGAGAGGACTATGTCTAAAAAGGCCTGTTTTCAAATCCCTACCCACTGACATCCTGGAAAGGGGATATCTACAACATGCCCCTTTGACCCGCTCCTACTTCATGAGCAGATTCTAATTACTTACTTTTTAATTAATAAATATAGAAACCATCTGACCCCAAACCGTTTGGGGCATTTAGAGCAGAGGGTCTTGAATATAACCTAGACCTCAGTAATAAACCAGCTTCTTGAATTCACCCGGAAACAAACCAGGAGCCAGTGCAGGTACTAAAAGCATTGGAATTACCATAGCTTTCATCTGTCAGCAGGTGGGCAGCAATATTTTGCACCAGGTATATCCAGGAGCAGCCCTATATAGACAACTCTAGTAGTCTAGGTCAGTGGTTGTCAAACATTTTAGTCTCAGGATCCCTTTGCATTCTTAAAATTGTTTGAGGACTTCAAAGAACGTTGGTTCCTGTGGATTAGATCTATCAATATTTACTGTACTGGAAATCTAAACGGAGACATGTTTAAATATTTCTTTATTTGACTTTGCAGATCCCTTGAAAAGGTCTTGGGGTCCCAAGACCACCCTTTGAGAACTGCTTGTTGAGATGATAAGGGCCTGAGTCTCCTCTGTTCAGTTTAGTTGCTTATCTTGCAGTCTATTTTTTATGTTCCTTATTCAATAACAGCCATTTTAAACTTGGTGATGCTGTATATTGGGATATAAAAATGCTGGTTTTTCTATTTCGTCATTTCTTTTTGTACATAATTTTTTATTAAAACTTTTCAACAAGAATATAAAAAACTAGCCCAAACATAAAGGAAGAAAGAAAAGAAATCAGAGAAAAAGCAGAAAGTGCGAGAAAAGAAAAAATAGAAAATAAACAAAAATGATCTTAAGAAGTCGCTTCTGATATTCTTCAGAGCAGTTATAGGTACAATAAGGTGACCAGACGTCCCGATTTTGGCGGGACACACCCGCTTTTTCGCAATTTGTCCCGCGTCCCGCCCGCCCTCTTAAAAAGTCCCGATTTTTAAACCTCCGACGGGAGAAGGCAGAGATACCAGCAGTTTAAAACGAAGCTCCACCCAACACCCAACGCCCAAAATCTAAAGGCAACTACCGGCCAGTTACGGCAGTTGAGGAGTCCGACAAAGAATTCGGAAATTGCATGATTGGCCGCCGAACCTGAGCACCCCTTCCAAAAACCCTAATGGCCAGCATGAAATGCGGCTTTAAATCTCCCTCCAGTAAGCAGGGAGGGCGTGGCTTTTTGCAGACCTCCGGCCTATCGCAGAGTAGGAAGAAATACGTGCAAAAACCCCGCTCTCGTTTCTCTTTAAGAAAGGCAGCCAATCATTCTTTCTCAGCCCAAACTTATTATCTTGCAGAGTTGATGTTGTGGGGCGAAAATAGGCGGAAGCGGTATTGGGTATGTTTGCTGCCATCAGTTATAAAAAAATAACGAGGCGAGATTTTTTTAAAAATTAAACTGAATATATCTTTTTAGCTTGATTGTTACTAGATTCCTCCTTGTTTCCGTGGTGCCTTCCGCGCGCGCGTCTCCATTGATGACAAGCACGCGGGCTCCCCGGTACAGCCACAGTGATCCTATTTGCTCTAGTTTTTAACTCTTCGGGGATCTCTCCCCCCTCCTATTTTACTACTCTCCCCTCACCTGCATTATTAGAGGAACTGAGGAAGAGTCGTCCGGAGCTGTTCCAAGGATGAGGAAGAGAGAAAACTGGGCTTTCTAATTTGCATGCCCCAGGTAGCGGTCATTGGCTCCCCGGTCACTGTGGCTGTACCGGAGAGCCTGCGTGCTTGTCATCAATGGAGACGCGCGCGCGGAAGGCACCACGGAGCAGAGGCACCTGGCGAGCGAGCGGGCAGGCGGGCAGGAGACGCGGGCAGGAGCCTGCCGCCGATGCCACCTGCCCGCTCGCTCGCCAGGTGCCTCTGCTCCGTGGTGCCTTCCGTGCGCGCGTCTCCATTGATGACAAGCACGCGGGCTCCCCGGTACAGCCACAGTGATCCTATTTGCTCTAGTTTTTAACTCTTCGGGGAGTTCAATGGAGACGCGCGCGCGGAAGGCACCACGGAGCAGAGGCACCTGGCGAGCGAGCGGGCAGGCGGCATCGGCGGCAGGCTCCTGCCCGCGTCTCCTGCCCGCCTGCCCGCTCGCTCGCCAGGTGCCTCTGCTCCGTGGTGCCTTCCGCGCGCGCGTCTCCATTGATGACAAGCACGCGGGCTCCCCGGTACAGCCACAGTGACCGGGGAGCCAATGACCGCTACCTGGGGCATGCAAATTAGAAAGCCCGGTTTTCTCTCTTCCTCATCCTTGGAACAGCTCCGGACGACTCTTCCTCAGTTCCTCTAATAATGCAGGTGAGGGGAGAGTAGTAAAATAGGAGGGGGGAGAGATCCCCGAAGAGTTAAAAACTAGAGCAAATAGGATGCAAAGAAAGAAACGCGGCTGCGCCCAAGCCACTGCCGGCTCCCGAAGGGAAGGCGGGAGGCGAGGAAAGGCCTCCCGCCTCCCCCCCCCACCTGGACGCCAACATTGGCGGTCTTTTGCCCTCTGCGCATGCGCAGCGTTTTGCGCATGCGCAGAGGGCAAAACTCAAATGGGCGGCCCCGCCCACCCCGTCAGTGTCCCGCTTAAAAAAAAAAATCTGGTCACTTTAAAGTACAAATACATTTTAACCACTCTCTCCAAAGTTGCATCACATTCTTCTTTCTATAATCTGGCCTGTCTATAATTGTCAAAACCATAAATCACAAATTTGTTTTTTTATTCTGGGGTGAGATTTCCTGTTCCATTTTATGCAAGAGCTGTTTAAAATGAATGCAAGCATATAACTACTTCCTTGTTAACTTGCTTATGTGTGCTTTTAATACAGTGCATGAAGTATGTTCTCTCTACTGACAAACACTTACATTTAACAAAAGAGAAGCATGATTGGAGAGTAACATTAACCATAATTAATTAATTGAATTGAATTGAATTGAAATAAATGAAATGTTATTCTCATTCTAGACTGATTCCACATCATTTAGGGGACAATTGTGGCCTTTAGTCAAGAAAGTGTTGTATATCCTGATCTAGGCAGATTGGTTTTGCCTTCATAATGTAATTGTTTGTTTGTTTGTTTGTTTGTTTTATGACCTCTGATCTAGGAGTCAATGGTGGTGCCTGCTTACATACAGTTCTACAGTGAAAGGGAATTGCAGGCTCATATATGCCTTTGATTAGATTAAGAAGCAAGTCCAAAAACCATTTGGGAACCATTTAGAGAGCAGCTAATCTAACTCAGAGCAAAAATGCTTCTTTCAAAAAGACTCTTCAGCAAAATCTAATTTTATCTGATATTTAAAACAAATCCTGAGAAACAATTCCATTTTAAAAGATAGGTAGGAAGGTAGGTAGGTAGGTAAATAGATAGATAGATAGATAGATAGATAGATAGATAGATAGATAGATAGATAGATAGATAGGCAGGAAGACTTATTGTCACTTTTCTGTGTATACAATGGAACACATTAAAATGAAATTCAGATGCCTGCTCTCAAAAGAAATATATACCGTATTTTTCAGAGTACAAGACGCACCTTAGTTTTTGGGGAGGAAAATAGAGAAAAAAATAATCTGCCTACCAGGCATTCATCTGGCTAGTCTTTAGTCTGCTCAGCTTCAGCACATTAGTTTGCTGGTTTTGAGCACCGGTGCTTGCTTTTCATCCATTGGTTGGGGATAAAAAACAGTTTCTAAAACACTTCACTTCTCTCTCTCTCTCTTCAGAGAGAGAAACAATGAGAAAAGCAGGCAAAGGGAAGATCGCTTCGCTAGCAAAGCATAGAAGATCGCTTCACTCGTTAGCACCTCGTTAGGGCTGAAAAAAGGCTTCTAAAGCCCAGAAGCCCAGCTGATTGTCGGAGGGAGCATCAGTGAAAAAAGCAGGGAAGATCGCTTAGCTAGCAAAGCACGGAGGATTGCTTCACTCGTTAGCACCTCGTTAGGGCTGAAAAAAAGCTTAGTAAAAGCTACATTCGGAGTATAAGGCGCACCCAAATTTTCAGCCTCTTTTAGGGGGAAAGGTGCATCTTATACTCCGAAAAATACGGTATATACCCAGGGGTGGGTTCCTACCGGTGTGATCTTGCCTGTTCGTCGCCGCAGAACCAAAGAAGCTGTTGGCGTTCGCGGCGCGGGGCTTCCCCCACCAGCTTTCCCCGGCTGCCGGGATGCCACCATTTGCGTTCTTTTTGCCCTCTGCGCAAGCAGAACGCTTTGCGTATGCGCAGAGGGCAAAAGAACGCAAACGGCGGCGGCCGAGGAAAGCGGGCGAGGGAAGCCCCGCGCCGCGAACGCCAACAGCTTCTTCGGCTCTGCAGTGACGAACAGGCAAGACCGCACCAGTAGGAACCCACCCCTGTATATACCCATACCCATACATACCCATACACATATACATAAACTATATATATATATATATATATATATATATATATATATATATATATATATATATATATATATATATATATATATATATATATATATATATATATATATATATATATATATACATACACACACACACACACACACACACACACACACACACACACACACACACACACACACATATATATATATATATATATACACACACACACACATACATACATACACTCTATCTATCTATCTATTATCTATCTGTCTATCTATCTCAGTCCATTTTGAATACATTTGCCCAAAAAATGTGTTAGAAATATTAGTCCCAACTCGCACATTCTGGGGTGTATCAATGTGAAAATCCAATTGCACAAAGGAGTATTAAAGCCTAAAAGGCCCAGTTTGTCTACTAAATGCTATGGGGTGATTGTATTAAAAGCCAAACCTAAAATTGACAAAACGGCATTCACTCATGAGAATTTCTTTCCTCTTAAGTGCGCCAAGCTCAGATAGAGAACCACAAAGGAAATTGCGTCCTCTCTGGAGCTATTCACCCGGTAAGCAAACTGAAGCGAGTCAAACGCTGGAGGGAGGCTGGATAGATTAAAATACTTTTATCAGCCTTTTAGAAACGTTTCACAATGACGGACGTAAGTGCAGCCGGACGATAATCAGAGTGGTAAAAGAAGGGAAAGACAGATGAATCAATAATACTGTTTTATCCCTCATTTTTCAGGTTGATGGTGGCAGTTTGAAGCTTATCCGAGGGGTGGACATAAGAGGAGAGGGTGCGGCCTATGCCTGTGAAGGATGCTGAAGAAAAGTAGCCTGATTGTCTGGGGCCTGGTGCTTTTTCTGGCCTGGAACGCCGTGATCCTTTTTTTCCTGTGGACTCGGCCACAGTCTTTATCGGACCATAACCGCTTAGCTGAAGAGGTGATCCGACTGGCCCAGGACGCCGAGGTAGAATTAGAGCGTCAAAAGGAGCTTCTACATCAGATCTACCGCTATAGTTCACTCTGGAAGAAACGGAAGGCCAAAAACCTCCACCTGTCGGGTGCAGCGTCAGTCCAGCCTCCCACAGCTGCGCTCTCGCCCCATCACAATCGGATATCACCCGATGCCATTTTGCCTGTGGTGGTGATTGCTTGTGACCGCAGCACAGTCCGCCGTTGTCTAGATAAACTGTTGCATTACCGTCCCTCAAAGGAGCGATTCCCCATCATTGTAAGCCAGGACTGTGGACATGAGGAAACCGCTAGAGTCATTGCCTCCTATGGAGATTCTATCATGCACATCAAGCAGCCCAATTTAAGTGACATCCCTGTCCCTACCGACCATCGCAAGTTTCAGGGATACTACAAAATTGCTCGACACTATCGCTGGGCCTTGAGCCAAGTTTTCCGGACTTTCAAATACCAAGCAGCCATTGTAGTGGAAGACGACTTGGAAGTCGCTCCCGATTTCTTTGAATATTTCCAAGCGAATTTCCCGCTTCTACTGGCTGACCCAACTCTTTGGTGTGTCTCTGCCTGGAACGATAACGGCAAGGAACAGATGGTAGACGTTGCCCATCCCGAACTTCTCTATCGTACTGATTTTTTCCCTGGTCTGGGCTGGCTTCTGCTCTCTGACTTGTGGGATGAGCTGGAACCCAAGTGGCCCAAGGCCTTCTGGGACGACTGGATGCGACAGCCTGAACAGCGGCAGGGCCGTTCGTGCATCAGGCCTGAAGTGTCACGCACAATGACTTTTGGCCGTAAAGGCGTGAGCCACGGTCAGTTCTTTGACCAATATCTGAAGTTCATCAAGCTCAATGACCGTTTTGTGCCTTTCACCCAGATGGACCTTTCTTACCTCAAGAAGAATAACTATGAAGACTCATTCTTGACCCAGGTCTACGATGCCCCTCAACTGCGTGTCGAAGAATTGCAGGGGAACCAGCGCCGGGAGTTAGGTACTGTCCGAGTGCAGTACACCACTCGTGACTCTTTCAAGGCCTTTGCAAAAGCCTTGGGTGTTATGGATGACCTCAAATCAGGAGTGCCCCGTGCTGGGTATCAGGGCATTGTCAGCTTCCTTTACCGAGGCCGCCGTGTTTACCTGGCTCCTCCTCCTGGCTGGACAGGCTATGACCCCAGCTGGAGTTAGCAGCTGATGATTTTTGAGCATGTTGGACCCCATCGGGGAAAAGGGTGCTTGGGTAGGGGTGGGGTGGGGGGCAAAAACTCTGTATTTTCTTCTCCTGTGTGGCATTCAAGGTGCATTCCAGGAATGAGGATTGTTTTGTGCACTTAATTTGGGGGAGGAGTTAATGGCAGGAGGGATGGGTTACAGGGGGGGGGGGCGTTGTATTCCAAAGCCCCAATGTCGTAGATGAGAAGGAGCGTTCTGGGTTCTCTGTCCTCTTCCCCAGTGCCTGCCTTCCTTCTTGACATTGCTGCCTGCCCACTGATTAGATCCTTGGTGGCTTGTCCAAATTGGTGCATTTTGAGGTCAAAGTGAATGCTAAACCAAAGCAGGGACCCACTGAAGTTTTCCCAGTTTCGTTGAGATATAGCAGGCCCAGAGCAACTTGTGATCTCCTGAGGGAGATGGAACTCCTCAATCAAATAGTGTGTTTGGCCACAGACTTCCATACATATCTTTAAATTCTAGCCAAGCAACATGGGGAGGCTTGTTAAGTTGCCGAGAAACTATGATTAAAAATCCGGCACACTGCGTTCAACCTGACAAGCCACAGGTAAGCGGTAAGGAGAACATAAAAGTTTTTTTTCCCCCTCAGCTCTTGGCTGCTGCTTCACATCGCACCTGGGCACCTATAAGGTTTGGAAAGCAGGAAGCTCTTTTGGATGATCATTGAACCCTCAAAAGGACCATCTTTATTGACCATATTGGCCATTTTTATGTTGATCTCTTAGATATCCTAATCCTTTAACCCTATTGAATGGGACAGTGGAGATACAATGTGCACAAGGACAAACTTAACATGATTGTCACTCAGATGAGATGGAAAGGAAGGCCAGAGCCTCTTTTATTGCTTTTATTTGGGCACTAGGATAGAGTAGTCAAGAGGGCATGAACACCTGCCACCCTTTTTATAGCTCCATGCTGGGACCTGTTAACTTTAGCTTAAATAAAGTTTTGGATGGAGGTGGGCTTTTTTTTTTCTTCATCCTCTTACCTTGTATTGAGATACATGAAGGTCTGGACTTTGCAGCCTTCTAGCCAGTGCCTGCTGCCAGATGGTCCTTTCTCTAAGCCACAGCGGGAAATGATGGGCTGCAAGTGGGCCATTAAATTTGAAAATAGTGCTGGGGGAGGAAGGCCCAAGACTAGCACTTTACGACGTATGAGGGAGCAGTTAGACCCGTGATGGCGAACCTATGGCACGCGTGCCACAAGTGCGCATGCCGGCCAGCTGATTTTCAGGGAGTCGGGAAACAGCCTGTTTTCAACCTCCGGAGGGGCTGGGGAAGGCCATTTTCGCCCTCCCCAGGCTCCTAGAAAGGCTCTGAAGCCTGAGGAGAGCGAAAAACAGGCGTGCCATCGTGTGCCGGGAGCGGGGGGAGTCACACGCGCATGCGCTGGGGTCCCCCACATGGAATTATGGGTGTGGGCATGCACGTGCCCCCCCTGCGCCCTGCCCCCCTTGGCACGCGAACCAAAAAAGGTTCGCCATCACTGAGTTAGACCTTTCAGCCTCCACTTGTAATCTGAAATGAGAGAGGCTTCCGGTATATCTATTTAAGGGAAGCTGACCGATGGCTTGATGTCGGTGCCATGTTCTCTTCCCAGGTTTATAAGGAGAACTTGCCCAAGGCTGCCTTAATTTCCCAGGTGTAGGAACTCCATCCAGATCTACGGCAGAGTGTGCTGGTGGCTCTGTTGCATTTTTTTTTAATTGCTGGTGGTTGTTTTTCCTGAATGGCCATATTGGAATTGGTCACTGCTACATACCGTGTTTCCCCGAAAATAAGACCTCCGCCGAAAATACCATTTTCTTTGGTTAAGGTTAGGGAGACAGAGCTGGAAATCAGTTAAGACGGCAAGAGGAGCCACGTTTTGCTCCACGCTCCCCAAAATAACAAGACCTCCCTGAAAATAAGGCCAAGCGCTTATTTCGGGGTTCAAAAAGATATAAGACAGGGTCTTATTTTCGGGGAAACACGGTATTTAGAACAGGGGGGGGGCACTAAAGTAGAGTGGAGGGAGGAGACTCCTTGAGGCACCGGAACATCTCACGAAAGGACTTCTCCAAACCAGGAGTCCAGCCTTATTCAGTGGGGCAGAGTCCAATCTTCCCCATTCTTGCCTTTGGGAGTTGCCACTGAGCTGCTCCAGATGCCACTTTATGAGGCAGGCATGAGGAAGCGAGTTCAGACCTCCCATGGCCAAAATTTAGACCACACCAAAGGGTATTGCGTTGTCTGAATGCTTATTACTTTTTCTCTTTTTTAAAAAAAAAAAAACATGCGTAAGACCACCTCCGTGGTGAATGGAGGAAGGAAGATTGTGTTTTGGCATTCCACTTCCGTGAGGGGAGGTTTTCCCTTCGCGTATCTGCTCCTCTAGTTGGTGCAAGTGGGCAGATAGGAGATGGTGCCTTGGGTAGAGACTGCTTTGAATGCTTTGATGCATCTGCTGACGTCCTGAGGTTTTTCTTTTGGGGGGAAAAAAAAGAAACTAATGCTGCAGAGGAAGAGGTTCTCTAAAAAAAAATAATTTAAAAAAGGACCAACTATGATCTGCATCTGGAATGTTGATAATTTGGCCATGTTCATATGTTGGTTTCACTTTAATTCTCTGCAAGAGACGACGGTTTAACAATTTTCTAGGTCAGGCTTCCTATTTGAAAAGAGATGTGTAAAGTAGGGCAGAAGTGTGTATAGAACATGAGTGGAAATGTCTCTATGGATAGCAAAGATCATTTGCCATTATGTTACTCGCCTTTAACAACGTCCTGAATAGACATGCGGAAATGATCACTCGAGTTCATCCGTTTACAACGTGGTCCCCATCAGAGTCGTTGTACTCTACCTTATCTGGATGCGGAGGGAGTGTGAGGAGGAGGAGAGGGTTGCAAGGGAAAATCAGATTTTTTTGGTGGGGGGGCAGGTTATTTTAATCCCTACTTTCAAGGTTTGCTGGATCCTGAGTGAAGAATTGCCATTTTTAAAACTAGAAACGGCAAGAGAGCTGTTCTTAGTTTTAGTATTATGTTCTGGGACTCAGCCTCCATGTCTCAGTTTGCAAGTTATATTGCCATCTCCTTTCAGTAGAAGGCAGCTACTGAACTTACGGAGGAAGGGAAGGGAAAATGGAAAATATCTTTTCGGGTTCCCCCCCCCTCCTTTCATTTCTGTCCTCTGGTGCTCAGTCAGCCAATCAATCAATCAGGGAAATGAAAATGGGAGGATAGAGATACTACATCATGTTTTTTTCCCCCTGAATCCTCAGTTCTGTGTAACTTAATCCACACCATCTGTAGCCCAAACTCTCTCTCCTTTGGCCTACTGTCCGTGTCAGTGTTTTGTCCTGGGTCACAGTGAAATGATCATATTTTCCATGCCAGTTTGTGATTTTGGTGAAACAATTGGAAGATGCTCAGCGGAGACCCCAGCGGAAAGGAAAACCCACCAGCAGCTACCATTTTTCTCCCTTTCTGTCCTGAGCTGCCTTCTGTCTCTGAAAGCATCTCTGCTGAAAAATAAGTGTCGCCACATCTGGATGTTTGAATCAAGGCTGTTTGATGGAGAGACGCTGATTTTACGTTGACAATTAATTGGTTGAGAAGAGCTTAAAGAAGCAAAAAATTATATATATAATTATTTTCCACAATAAAATAAAAACCATTTCTTTTCAGTCAGCCTATGTAATTGATCTCATGCAGCAATTTATTACGTTGGTAATGCTTTTAATTGGAATTCGAAAACGGAGATGGGTGGGCATAACATTGTCTCTTTAGAGCAGTGTTTCCCAACCTTGGCAACTTGAAGATGTCTGGACTTCAACTCCCAGAATTCCCCAGCCAGCGAATGCTGGCTGGGGAATTCTGGGAGTTGAAGTCCAGACATCTTCAAGTTGCCAAGGTTGGGAAACACTGCTTTAGAGCCTACACAACCATTTGTTACCCTCTATTTATTTATTTATTTATTTATTTATTTATTTATTTATTTATTTATTTATTTATTTATTTATTTTGGTATTCTTATATGCCGCCCAACTCCCGGAGGACTCAGGGCGGCGTACAACAGAGAAAAAAATACAAGAACTTGAACCAGGAAAAACTCCTGGCATCCAAAGTGGCATTTCTAGGCTACGTCAAATATATATTTATATCAAATGGGATCAAGACCCTTTTCTCTCTTGTTCCAGAGTGCGGGACATGGGATAATGCGTTTAAGTTAACAGGAAGACAAATTCCAGTTGTTTTTCATTGTGATGTTTTTTTTTTCTAGCTTTTTGATAGGGATAACTAGAAAGAAGCAATGGACAACCATCTCTTAAGGATGCTCCAGAGTTTGGGTTGCATTGAGCAGAGGGTTGGACACAATGGTCCCCAAGTGTTCTAGTTCTTCGATTTTACCTCCAGGTTTATGAAAATAGATTAGAAGGATCAAAAGTCCCCTTTACCACCTCAGCAACTTTTAAGATATGTGGGGAATTCTGGGAGCTGAAGTCCACATTTATTTATTTATTTATTTGTGAGATTTATATACCGCCTCACAGTGCAAGCACACTCTAAGCGGTTTACACCAATAAGCAATGTATATTTACATTGCCCCCAACAATCTGGGTCCTCATTTTACCTACCTCGGAAGGATGGAAGGCTGAGTCAACCTTGAGCCGGTGAGATTTGACCGCTGACCTGCGGATCACAGTCAACTAAAGTGGCCTGCAGTACTGCCTCTAACCACTGCGCCACCTCGGCTCATTAAAATGTCTTAAAAGTTGCTGAGGTTGAGAGAATCTGCCCTAGCAGATAGCAACAAGGAGTATTCTGTCCTGGAAATCCCAGGTACCATTCACTTTTCCTGCTGATATTTCCCCAACACTTTTCAAAAGCAATCAACCCCCCCCCTTCTCTCTCTTCCCAAACCCTGCTTCCTACCTTGCTATCCTCGATTTATGCAAAGCCCTATATTATTATTAGCATTATTATGTAATCCAGCTGTCAAAGTTCCAGGACGCTTCCTTGCATTTCAGTGCTGATGTGTTCGAACGAAATACATGGAAGGACACATTACCATACCAATGACTCCTTGTTTTGTGGGCAGCCCGTGTTGCTTTGTTAAGCAAAAAAGATATCTTCTATCAAAACCACTTGGATTTCCTCCAACTTTTTAATTGATGGGGATATGCAGATTGAGAAATAGCAAATTGAGAAATTGCTGCTTTCTGACATTCCCAAATTCTGAGCTGCTCAGGTTCTATGTACTTCTTTAATGAGCATTTATTTAGCATGAATGCTGCTATTTATGTTGGTAATGGAAACGCAACACGACAATTCCACTTGGTTAGCTTTTTATGGGATTGTTTCTTGATTATTCCGTTTCAAATTGAACAATCCAGACACTGCATTTGTTTTGCTTCTGATACTTTCTCCAGCAATTTCATTTTTTTTAAATTATTATTATTATTTGCAGAATCCTGTGGAGCAGCAACTGGTAAAAGGCTACTAGTGCAAGTACTAGTGGAGAGTTGCCATTCTCCTTTCCTTACAGATTTTTCAGGAAAAGTACCTCCGTAGCATTGCTTTCAAAGCTCTTAGAAAATACCTGAACCTTATATAAATACGGATGCGGACATTGGGTATTAAAAAAATTGGCAGCAGGCTAATGGGATCTGCTCTTGTGCGTCAGAATATGTACTCTGAAAAGAACATCCAAAGAATGCATAGTTGTGCAATGCTGATTGATTTTTTTACCCTCAGGCATTTTTACTCTGCCAGGTGACAGGTTCAGACACTGATTAGCAATTAAACAGAAGAATAGTTTACAAATCCGGTGTCAGCCAACCGTTTGCAAAAGAGAAAATTACTTTCTGGCAATACTGAGAGAAAGAGAGAGAATCATATGCCTAAGAAAATGAATAAAAAAGAGCTAAGGTGGATCTCTCTTTTTCCATGTTCACTGTCTCAAACTAAGCCCCAGAGAGAAGTTCTCCAAGCAGATGTTATGACACTTTTTGCTGACAACTAACAATATTTTTGAGAGCAAGAAAGAGAAAGAATGTCTAGTTTTGTTTGCTTGTTGTTCCCTTTTAAATAAGGTAGCCTTGATTTCATTTGGAGGGTTGGATAAAAGGTGAATACCATGCCTGGAAAGATTGTGAACTACTGGGATATATTATAAAGAAATGGCAAGATTAGACGTTCACTCGGACTGAAGTCATGCACTTCCGTCCCATTCACAAACTTAAAACAGCTGCATTTTGGAAAATTGCTCCCATATGGGATCCTATCTGTTCACAACTGTTCAACTGTTGCTGAAGAGCAATAGCCATCGGAATGTGCTGCCATAGGCCTGGTCTCTGGACTTTCTATGGGCAACTGATTGTCCACTGAGGAATACCTAATGCTGGACTAATAATGGATCCCTGCTGTCGCCTGAAAGGGACAGGTTCTGAAAATATATTGAGGAGACCAAGAAGTTTCTCATTTCCTTTTTTGAGTACCATTACTTGTAGAACATCCTTGTGGTGGCTTCTTACCCTCCTAGCCGTCCCTATACTTTCAAAGATAGGCCACTTGGGTTTTTGTTTTTACACTTAACCATTAACAGTACTTGCTGAAGTTGATGGAGTGAAAGTTGATGGAGTGAAACATTTAGATTAACCTTCCTTAATCGGTGCTCTTCAGATGTGCAGACTTTGACTCCCAGAATCTCTAGCCAGCATGACCATTAGCTAAATTGAGGCTATATATATGGAAGCTGCCAGATTGGAGAAAACTAATCTGGACTACAAAAGGAAGAGACTTAATTCTCCAAATAAAGATGCCCAACTCTTTGGCTGCCACAATGACCGGTAATCACTAGCAAGGACTGCAGTCCACAACATCAGGAGAGCCACAGAGATCTCTCCCTTAATCCTAGAAGGTACCAGTTGACCTACATATAATCCTCAGTTAACAACTGCCCAGGTTAGGAACTATTCAAATTTACAACAATGCTGAAAAACTAGCTTTACAGCTAGTCTTCCAATTTAATGACTGTCTCGGCATCCACAATCACATGATCATCATTCAGGCACTTCACAACTGGTACACATTTATGATAGTTGCAGAGTCATGGGATAGCCATTTGTGACCCCCTGATAATCTTATGTCCATTTAGCTGACTTCTCATAGGGAATCTTGATTTTAGAGCAATTGTCCATTCATGCACATTCTTTTAATGGAGTTGCTTATCTTCTATCAAGCTGGTGTTGACTGTTAGTGACCACACAAGACAGACGCTGCAATCAAGTCCGTCCATCTTGCTGCTAGTCATCCTCCTCTTCCACTATTATGTTGTTATTGTTTGTCACACAGTCAACCAGATGTTCAGACTGGATTTGGCATTTTTATCCACCTACTGAGGTCTTCCCATGGACCTGGGATAGATAGATGTGGATGGTCCACGGTGCTACATTATTATTATTATTATTATTATTATTATTATTATTATTATTATTATTATTATTATTATTATTATTATTATTATTATTATTACTACTACTACTACTACTACTACTACTACTACTACTACTACTACTACTACTACTACTACTACTACTACCGTGTTTCCCCGAAAATAAGACATGTCCCGAAAATAAGCCCCACAGGGCTTTTTCGGGACATGCCTTGAAATAAGCCCCCCCCCCGAAAATAAGCCCCCCCAACTACTTCCGGGGGAAAGGGGGGGGACATGCTGGGAGCCACTCTTTATGTGGCAGCACTCTTTTGGCCCGGAAAGAGAGAGAGAGAGAGAGATCTCTCAAGAAGTTTCCCTGCAAAGACATGCTGAAAAGAGAAGCCGCGAACTTCCAGACGCTGGTAAAGTGAGCGCCTCGCAGCCCGGCCCTCCCCTGCATTCCCCCCCAAATTGATTATCTTACCAGCGTCTGGAAGTTCGCGGCTTCTCTTTTCAGCAGGTCTTTGAGGGAAACTCCTTCAATGTAAAGGAGAAGTTATCGCGAGTGCGAAAAGTTGTTAATTGGTCGCACTCACGATAACTTCTCCTTTACATTGAAGGAGTTTCCCTGCAAAGACCTGCTGAAAAGAGAAGCCGCGAACTTCCAGACGCTGGTAAGATAATCAATTTGGGGGGGAATGCAGGGGAGGGCCGGGCTGCGAGGCGCTCACTTTACCAGCGTTTGGAAGTTCGCCACTTCTCTTTTCAGCAGGTCTTTGAGGGAAACTCCTTCAATGTAAAGGAGAAGTTATCGCGAGTGCCACCAATTAACAACTTTTCGCACTCGCGAGAACTTCTCCTTTACATTGAAGGAGTTTCCCTCAAAGACCTGCTGAAAAGAGAAGCGGCGAACTTCCAGATGCTGGTAAGATAATCAATTTGGGGGGGAATGCAGGGGAGGGCCGGGCTGCGAGGTGCTCACTTTACCAGCGTCTGGAAGTTCGCCGCTTCCCTGTCACCGCCTTCCTCACTCACGTCGCGCCCCGCCCCATCCCCCGCCCGGTGGTCAAAGTCCTTCAAAGCATTTTAAAGGGATTCGTTTTGCCTGCCATGAAGGGAACCAATGTTCCCCGAAGAAAAGGAGGCAAGCATTGGTTCCCTTCATGGCAGGCAAAACGGATCCCTTTAAAATGCTTCGATGGACTTTGAAGCATTTTGAAGGGACGCCCTCCTACCTCGATCGCGTTCTTCGATCTTCTCTCCACAGCAGCCCATTCTGAAAGAGAATGCCTCGCGAGTTGGAGAACTTTGAAAGCCTCGCGAGGCGTTCTCTTTCAGAATGGGCTGCTGTGGAGAGAAGACCGCCGCTGTCACCGCTGCTTCCTCTCTGCAGGCAGCCGGCAAGCACGGCTCACGCACCAGCTTTTTCCTCCCTGCCCTGCTGCTTCCTGCTCTCTCTTATTGAAGCGGCTGCTGCGGCTGCTGCTCTCTTGCTCGCCGCCGCCGCTACTGCTGGGAGCCGATGAATTATTGATGGCAGCAAGTTCGAGGCAAAAGAGGGGCTTAGCTTAGTCGGGAGGATCTCTGTGCTTCTTTGCAATAACGGGTGTTGACTCCTGCGTTTTAAAGCCACCTCTTGCCAGTCGCCCTTTGGCACGGCTGGCGCACAGAGATCCTCCCAACTAAGCTAAGCCCCTCTTTTGCCTCGAACTTGCTGCCATCAATAATTCATCGGCTCCCAGCAGTAGCAGCGGCGGCGAGCAAGAGAGCAGCAGCCGTAGCAGCCGCTTCAATAAGAGAGAGCAGGAGGAAGCAGGGCGGGGAGGAAAAAGCTGGTGCGTGAGCCATGCTTCCCGGCTGCCTGCAGAGAGGAAGCAGCGGTGACAGCGGCGGCCGCTGTGCCGGTAGCAGCCAGAGCAACGGCGGCACCAGTGGCGGCGCATTCGGAACTGTCCCTTCTCGCCACTGCCATCCCCAGCATTATGTTCCCGCAACACGTGGTGGCCGCCTCCCCGGCAAGGGCCGATGACGCCGAGGAGCACACGGGAGGAGGAGGACAGAAGGGAGGCGGAGGAGGCGAGGCAGGGAGGAGGAGGCGCAGGCAGCGGAGGAGACGCGGAGGATGAAGTGGAGTGTCCGGGGAGCCTGCGCCGCGCTCTCCAGCTACCTCCTGCTCGCCTGCGCGCTGAGCGCCGCCGCGGTGGGTCTCAAGTGCTTTTCGCTGGGCTCCGAACTCAAGGGGGAGCCGTTCCGCCTGGGCACAGCGGCCGGTGCTTTCTACTCGGGGCTCCTGCTGACCGCTGGGATCTCGCTCTTGGGCTCCGCACTCTTCTGCTGCCCCTTCTGCCGCCACCTCGGTCACTCGCTCGCCGCCCCGCCCCATCCTTCGCCCCAAAGCTCCAAACTCCGCAAAACCGCGAAACGCACCACTTACTGGAGTTTGACAGCTCTGGGGTTTCCCTCGGCTAGGGAACTTGCTAATTCTCACGAGAAGAGTTTCTGCACTATGCAAGATTTTTTTCCCCCTAAACAGATTAGCCGAGAGACCACGGAGCTGCCAAACTTCAGTAAGTGGTGCGTCGCGGCCTGCCTGCACCCCAAAAATAATAAGCCATCCCCCGAAAATAAGGCCAGGGGCATTTTTGGGTGGTCAAAAAAATATAAGCCCCTGTCTTATTTTCGGGGAAACACGGTACTACTACTGTTGGGCAGCTCATAACAATGGAAGAAATTACAATAAAATCAATGAAACATAACAAAGATAAAAAGATGGCAAGCATAATGAAGTGAGGACCTTGTTCCCCTGCATGAAAGGCCTAGGGCTAGGCCAACATATTTTTTAGCACTGGTGATGTTACTGGGTTTCCCTGAAAATACAACTACCCCGAAAGGAAGTTCCAGCTTGATTTTTACACGTGCGCCCAATATAAGCCCTACCCCCCAAAATAAGCCCCAATTAAGACCCTGTCCACTCCAGGGTCCACGGGTAAAAATTAAGCTAGGGTAGGGATGGTGTCCGCATTCCAATAAACACCCCCAACGAACTAAAGCTGTGAGGCTAGAAGTTCCTCAAAAGTTCCAATTTATTAGAGATGCCTTGTTGGCAACATCTGGGAAAACCCGAATCTGAAAGCTTCCCGGTTTTCTCCACCCAAACAAAAGTTCCAAGTCCCTGCCCAGCACCCACATGTCCATCACACGATCCAATCAGGCATCATCCAAAACTGAAGATGCCTCCCAGTCACTTCATCGCAGCTGCAGGGCCCAGCGGCCTTGACTTTCTGGAAAGGATGTTATTTAGACTACTACATATCTACTACCTATTCCATATAATCCCCTCTCCCATTTTCCCACAGTAGAAAATGTGGCAGGCCTGAATACAAAAAGGTAAAAGATGGCTTCCAGGCCTGACAGATTGGGGGGGGGGGTGGCGGGTGGAGCTGCCCTATTATTTACAGCCAGGCCTTGCATACCCCGACACCTGCCTTGCCGACCTATTTCTTCTGCAGCTGACAAGCCCAGCAAGGCTTTCCTGAAGGCCTCCGTAGCCGATAACAGAACTCCGGATTGATCCAGAGCTCTGTTATCGGCTGCAGAGGCCTTCTGGAAAGGCTTGCGGGGCCATAGAAGAAGTTCCTGAAGGCCTCTGACAGCGACAAGGAGGCTGGGGGCTACGCACACAAGTGAGGCGAGTCAGTGGACGATACCCCCCCCCCCCAAAATAAGACAACCTGCCTTTTTTGGTGACAAAATAATATGTAAGACAGGGTCTTATTTTCGGGGAAACACCGGTACCTAGTTTGGGTAATGAAATATCTGCAAGAAAACAACCAAGCTCAGAGAGCACCAAGGACCCTCCCTAGATTTTCAGGTCTTTGTAAATGTTCCAAAATAGAATAATTTGAGCCTGGTCATTTGTGCTTTGAATAAGAAGTGTGGATCGGTTTATTCTATAATGTATTTACCTTGATTTTTCATGGTACTCTCACGAATCTTCTCCAGCATGAAAGTTCAAAGTACTTGTTCCTGTTTCCTCAAAATCCAAATTGCACTTACAGAGAGAAAATCACTGCTTGTGCCATTCTGGTTTTTGCAGGTATAAACACATTGTGGCATTTGAATATTTTTTCCCCAAAAAATATTTTATTGCTATGTATCCCAATCTGTGACATATTTCTTGACTTCTGGTTCCTTTTCTGTTGATAGTCAAACTTATAGAAGAGAACATTTGTAGCTCAGAGTTGAACTGTGGGGTCCTTAGTGCTTTCTGAGCTTGGTGTTCTTGCAGACATTCATTACCCAACTAGGTAACATCATCAGTGCTAGTAGAGAGTGGGGTTTGCTGTCATTTTATAAACTGACTTGCCCTGTCAGTTTGGCAATGAAACATCTGCAAACAAACAATCAAACTCCAAGAGGAACAAGGACCCCATAGCCAAACTTAAAAAGCAGAGGATATCCACCACTGATACACAGACACACATAAATATGTAATATTTTTATTTATTTTTTTATTTGTCAAACATGTATAGGATAAAGTGACCAGATTTGTTTTTCTTCAAGTGGGACACCATTGACGGGGGTGGGTTTCTCCATTTGAGTTTTGCCCTCTGCGCATGCGCAGAGGGCAAAAGAAGGCAAATGTCGGCGTCCAGGTGGGTGGAGGGGGGGGAGGGGGGACGCCTTTCCTCGCCTCCCGCCTCCCCTTCGGGAGCCGGCAATGGCTTGGGCTGGCTGGCTGGTAGAAATGCTCAGCCTGTGTTTCCCGATCCCCGAGGATACCCAAGCCCCATTACCTGCCACGGATAGAAGCCGCTCAGCACATGTTCTTCTCGGGGGGGGGGGGAGGACCCACCGGCTGGTCCCCCCCGCCCTTTATCCACCCCCTTCTCTCTTCGCCCGATGGTGTCCTTGCGGTCCTTTACGGAGGCAGGTGGGCGGGGAGGGAGCGGAGGTCCAGTGATTTCCTCTGGGAAAGAAGGGACGGAGGCGCAGCCACGCTAAAGGAGGTGGGGGGGGCGCGCGTCAGGCTTCCATGGCGGCGCCCCTTAGCCGTGGACGAGCAGCTCAGTCTCCTAGGGCTGCGCTGCTGCCAGCTGCTCCCTCCCTCCAAGCCCGCCTCCCCTCCCAGCCCGGGAAGAAGCCTCTCCACTCAATCGCTCGCTCGCCCACCCCGCCCCCTCCTCGCTCGCTCGCTTTCTGTTCAGGAATGCAGCGCTTCGCCCAGCCCCCTCCCCAGACTCATTCATAGCGTAAGGTGACCAGACATCCGGGCATTCTTTTCAAAAAGCGGGACTTTTTGAAAAGAATGCGGGACGCGGGACACACGCTTGAAAAGCGTGTCTGTCCCGCCAAAAGCGGGACGTCTGGTCACCTTAGTATAGGATAGTAGTAGTTTGTATAAACATAAGTAAAAAAAGAGGACAACAGGACAGTAGGACAGGGACAGTAGGCTCAGTGGTGCGCTTATGCACGCCCCTTATAGACCTCTTAGAAACAGGGAGAGATCAACTGTAGACAGTCTAAGGTTAAAGTTTTTGGGGTTTGGGGAAGAAACCACAGAGTCAGGTAGTGCATTCCAGGCATTGATCACTCTGTTGCGGAAGTTGTATTTTCTGCAGTCGAGTTTGGAGCGGTTTACATTTAGCTTGAATCTATTACGTGCTCGTATATTGCTGCAGTTGAATATTGAACTAGAACAGTGTTTCCCAACCTTGACAACTTGAAGATGTCTGGACTTCAACTCCCAGATTTCCCCAGCCAGCATTCGCTGGCTGGGGAATTCTGGGAGTTGAAGTCCAGACATCTTCAAGTTGCCAAGGTTGGGAAACACTGAACTAGAAGACCTCCAAGGTCCCTTTCACCTCTGTTATTCTATTAATATTTTCATTGTCAAGTCTAAGAGCGATTGCTGTTCTTATACTTTATTTGGTCGTCTTTATATTTAAAGAAAATGAATATCTTTATACCGGTACTTGTTTCTTTTTTTCATTGAGCTACTTGATTCTCACTAGTATTTGCAGATCATTTGCATTTTCAGCTATCGAGAGGAGTGTCATTAGTATAAAACAGGTTCCTCCAGTTTTAAAACCACACTCACCTTCTAATTTATTCTTTGTCAATGTATATTTAGCATAAAGTTTGAATAAATAAGGAGAGAGTATGCAGCCTTGTCTCACATCCTTTGGTGAGGAGGATCCAGCCTGTTTTGGCACAGACTTTGGCATTCTGTCCTATGTATAGGTTTCTCATGAGAACAATGAGATCTAGGATTTCCATTTTCCTAAGGACATTCCAACTAACTGACACAACGAAAGGCCTTTATGTAATCAGTGAAGCACGTGTTGGCTTTTGTGTGTGTGTGCTATTCTTTGACTTTCTCAATTATCCAGCATACATCAGCAATCATGTCTCTTGTTCTTTGGTTTTATATAAAAACCAGATTGAACATGTCTCTTTCCATTACAACTCTAAATCTGTGTTGAATTTTCATAAGCATTGTTTGCTAGTATTTGAAATTAAGGCTATTATATGATGTTTATACACTGTTAAATCTTCTTTTTCTGGAATTGCTATGTAATTCCTCTTCTGATCTCTTGGCCATTGTGTCATTCTTTAGATTTCCTGCCCTAGTTTGCATTTTTCTGTTGTTTGCCATATTTCTGTAGATATTTAATCAATTCCTAGAGCCTCCTAAATTAGTAATGACCAGAATGCAGATCTAAATTTATCTTCTATATTAGAGGTTAGTGTAAATAGTGTAACCAAACTCTGGTCTGGGCCTTGCCAATGAGAACTTCAAAGTGATTCCTGTTCTACCACCCCCACTTGAAAATGATGTGTCATATGCTCAAGATCATATCATGAAAAATGATTGGCCGGGTTTTTTTTTCTGCTTGAGCTTGCTTTTTATCAGTTCATGATCTGTTGCACAATCAACTCTTAGTCGTGTCTTTGATGTTGTAACTGAACTCTTTCATCTCCTTGTGGTAATAATATAATCAACTTGACTATAAGCCATCTGGTGGTATCCATGTATATAGGCGTCATTTGGATTGTTTTTTTTTTATTGAAAAGTTTTAAAGGTACAAAGTACAAACATTTTCCCCCCATTTTTCTCCCCTCCTCCCCCCTCCCCCTTCCCCCCCTTCCCCCCTCCCGGACTTCCCAGGAGAAGCACAAGGTATAAATCTAAAAAAAAACTAACATAAAACTTACTATAAAAGAAAAAAAAGTTATTAGTTCAAAAATACCCATTCATCCTTAACTCTTTAACAGTCCAAAAGCTTGAAAATATAGTATATCATTTCACAAATTTCTAATATTAGTAAACTATTTAAATTATTTTGATCTGATACTTTTTTTGAATATATTCAGTCCACCTACTCCATTCCAATATATATCTTTCATTTGAGTGGTCCTTTAAATATGACGAAATCTTGGCCATTTCGGCCAGATGTATCATTTTCAACGTCCATTCTTCAATTGTAGGTATATCTTCTTTCTTCCAGTATTGTGCTACCAACAATCTGGCAGCAGATATACAATTCAAAACCAACTTGGTCTCTATAACCGAACAATCCGTTATTATCCCCAACAAAAAGAATTGTGGTGTAAATTTGATCTTTTTCTTTAAAATATTTTGTATAATCCACCATATTTTTATCCAAAATGCCTTGATCTTTTTACAAGTCCACCATATATGAAAATATGTAGTATCCCCACATTCACATCTCCAACATTTAGAATCTAAATTTGGATACATACAAGCTAACTTTTTTGGGTCTAAATGCCATCTATAAAACATTTTATAAAAATTTTCTCTCAAATTTTGTGCCTGCGTAAATTTAACATTTCTGACCCATATTTTTTCCCATGTATCCATCATTATCGGTTCACCAATATTCTGAGCCCATTTTATCATACAATCCTTAACTAATTCTGTTTCTGAATCTAATTCCAATAAAATATTATATAATCTCTTTATATGCATTGGGCCCTTATCTTTCATTTGTACAATCAAATTGTCCTCTTTTTTCAGAATACCAATTTTTTGATCATCTCTCCATCTAGCCTGTAGTTGTATATATTGAAACCATGTTCTGATTATTCCTTCTTCTCTTAATTTCTCAAACGATTTTAATTGAAATAAATTTCCCTCTTCAGAAAGAAGTTCTTTATATGTAATTTTATCAACTTTTTGTTCCATATTTATATTTTCTATCGCGTGTCTGGGTACTGTCCATAAGGGTAACTTATCATTTAGTTTAGATTGGTGTTTTTTCCAGACACGCAATAAAGCATTTCTTAATATATGGCTCTTAAAAGCTTTATCTACTTTTTTATCATATATTAAATAAGCATGCCACCCAAATACCAAACCATATCCCTCAATGTTTAATACACTCTCTTCTGTTAAATTAATCCAATCTGTAACTGCTGAGAGGGCCGCTGCTTCATAATACAATTTCAAGTTAGGCACTTTTAAACCACCTCTTTCACGTGTATCCTGCATAATCTTCTGATTTACCCTTGGCTTCTTCCCAGCCCAAATAAATTTATTTATACCCTTCTGCCATTCCTTTATAACTTCATCTTTTTTAAGTATTGGTATCATTTGAAAGAGGAATAAAAACCTTGGTAAAACATTCATTTTAACAGCAGCTATCCTACCCAACAATGACAATTGTAATTTCTCCCAGCTTTCCATATCCCCCTGTATTTTTGACCACAATGGTTCATAATTATGTTGATATAATTTTGTATTTGTGGACATAATATTAACCCCTAAATATTTAATCTTTTGAACTATCTCAAAGCCAGTTACCTTTTCTACTTCTTCTTTTTGGTTTTTTGTCATATTTTTAACTATTGTTTTTGTTTTCGCTGTATTTATTTTAAAACCCGACACTTGTCCATATAAATTAATTGTATCCATCACAGTCCTAATAGATTGTAATGGTTGAGTTACAGTAACAACCATGATCTGTTGCACAATCAACTCTTAGTCGTGTCTTTGATGTTATAACTGAACTCTTTCATCTCCTTGTGGTAATAATATAATCAACTTGACTATAAGCCATCTGGTGGTATCCATGTATATAGGCGTCATTTGGATTGTTTGAAGTGTTAGTAATAAATTGGATTGGCAGAAAGTGGTAAGTCACTCTCTGGTTTCATTTTGGTTACCTCGGCCATAGAGTCCAACTATTTTCCTCCTAAATATTTCCAACTTTGGTATTCCGGTACCAAAGCTTATGCTGGAGAACTTACTTATATGTTTTGTTGGTTTCAGATTGAACTTGATAAACTAATCAGCCTCGTAGTCTTCTTCTACAGTAGTGGTTGGAGCATAAACTTGGATAAAGAGAACATTAAAGGATTAGCCACAAAGTCTAATTGATTATCACTGACTGAGTTGTAGCCAAGTTCTACCTTTGCTAAGTGGAGGGGCGAGGGTCAGACTATATTATTCCTGGATGTTAAAAACAATGTATGTTACACCATTTCATAATCCATCATATCCATCAACACCTAGAATTGTGTAGATATTCAAACGTTCCCATCTTATTTATCACAAAACTCAAGGCAACATATGAAGATACAAAGACACAAATATATTCCAAGCCCTGGTGATCTTTCATCTCTTTCTGTCCAAATTAGATTTTTTTTAAAGGTTGCTAGTGGTTTCTTTAATAAAAAATAAATAAACGTGTTTTTTTCTTTTGGCACATGGCTACTCCAGTTTGAATCCTGGGAAAGCAACACACACACACACACACAGAGCTGATTTGCCTTTGCAAGGAACAACAGGTTACCTTAAGGTGACCAGACGTCCCGCTTTTGCCAGGACAGACACGCTTTTCAAGCGTGTGTCCCGCGTCCCGCATTCTTTCCAAAAAGTCACGCTTTTTTGGAAAGAATGCCAAAACAGCGGGACGTCTGGTCACCTTTTGCCCGTTGTTGCCCTGACAGCTTGCAACCGGAAGCGGCGGCGTGCGCGAGCCGGGAAAAATCTCTCGGCTGGCCCAGCAGTTGCCCCGGCGACGGGGGAGGCGCAGCCCCGCTCTCTCGAAACGGCTGTCCCGTCCCGTGGCGCCGCGCGCAAGGACGCGGGGGCGTGTCTCCGTGGCATTGTCGCGGTGGGTGGGGCGGCCCGAGCGAAGGAGTCGCATCCAAGATGGCCCTCGGGCCGGCGCTGGCTCAGCCGGCCAGGGCCACCGCCGCAGCCTTCCCGCCGCCGGGGCAGCCGGGACTGGGGGCCCAGCCGCAGGGGCAGCAGCAGCAGCAGCAGGCCTCTCAGCTCGGGCCGGCCGTGGGCGGCGTTGGCGGCGGGCAGGCGTCCCGTGTTGACTCCTCCGGCGGCGGCTGGAAGCTGGCGGAAGAGCCGGTGTGAAATCCGCCAGCTTCCAGCCGCCGCCGGAGGAGTCAACACGGGACGCCTGCCCGCCGCCAACGCCGCCCACGGCCGGCCCGAGCTGAGAGGCCTGCTGCTGCTGCTGCTGCTGCCCCTGCGGCTGGGCCCAACCTGGCCGTCCTCGAGTGCCTGCAGGACGTGCGCGAGGTCAGCGGGCGGCACGGGGGGGAGGGAGGAGGAGAGCCAAGAGACACTGGGGGCTGCTCCCCTTCCCAAGCCAGCCCAAGCCACTGCCGGCTCCCGAAGGGGAGGCGGGAGGCGAGGAAAGGCCTCCCGCCTCCCCCCCCACCTGGACGCCGACATTAGCGGTCTTTTGCCCTCTGCACATGCGCAGCGTTCTGCGCATGCACAGAGGGCAAAACTCAAATGGCGGCGTCCAGGCGGCCCCGTCCCCCGTCGGTGTCCCGCTTAAAAAAAAAAAATCTGGTCACTTTAGGTTACCTTCCTGTCTCTGCAGGGTTTGTAAAAAGTGGGTGCTAATCAGCAAGCCTAGCAATCACTCTGGCTGAATTGTGCATCCAACACCTCACAATTCTCTCTCACATTCAGGAGTTCAATGGCAAGTGGCAGTCTCCTGCAAGAAATGGTCGCAAAGACACTTCTTTGCATTATGAGAAATGCTCAAAGGGGAGATGGGCAGAGGAAAATGTCCGTCTGTCTGTCTGTCTTGTCTTCTGATGGTCCAAGCAACAAAAAGGCCAGGGACAATTTTAAGAAGTACTTGTTGTCAATCATGCTCCTGCTAAAATATAAGTACTTTTTCTCTCAGCATATCAGATATGAACCACAGGGATCTCTGCCATTTGACAGTCAATCACCAATTCAAACTAATAATTCAGTCAATCATCAATTCAGACCAACACCTGGATTGAACCGAGGAGCTGGCACTTGGATCCGATGACAGCTGGGAAGTGTGAAAAATGTTGAGTAGACTGTGCACAGGTACAAGATCCAGAGACACTCTGAACAAATGGGGCTCTCTGGTGGCTTCCGTTCTTTGCGATTGTGGTGACGTGCAGACAACATACACATATACTTGCTTTTTGTGTCCTGATCGGTGTACGCTTGGGGACCTCATGGGTGTGCAACAGAACGCAATGTTGCTAGCTTCTGGGCAACCTGTTTCTTTTTTCTTTTTCTTTTTTTAAAAATAATTTTATTGAACATTTTCAAGATTAAAAACAATACAAAACACACACACAAAAAGACATGAAACACACAAACAATTTTCCTCATTACAGCGAGTTTGTACCTGTATCACTGATAACAGTTACTTATCTGAATTCTAATTTGTAATAGATTCTACTCTATTATTACATTATTATTTACATTGTTACAATTTACACACATATCCCTTTTTTTTACATTCTCTTACATACATACGTATAGATCATTCATATGCTATTATCTAATTTTTATTTCCATTTTCTAACCAGATATACCATCTACTCCAAACTTTGTAATATTCTGATCCATCTCTTTCGTTTAGCTCCATTGTCAATTTGTCCATTTCGGCGCATTCCAATATTTTACTAATATATTTTTTACATCTGACGGGCAGTCGGCCTGTTTCTAGTGTTGTGCTAAGATAATTCTAGCGGCTGTCACAGTATGTGCATTATTATATATTGAATTTCCTTATCCATTTTCGCCTCTAGGGCAACCTGTTTCATTTGTACATTTATTATTTATTTATTTATTTATTTATTTATTTATTTATTTATTTATTTATTTATTTATTTATTTATTTATTATTTATATTTATTTATTTATTTATCTATTTATTTTGTCAGCGCGTGTACAAGATAACAGGTATAATATAAACATAACCAAAAGCAAAGTATATATAGGTAAATTTAGACAATAGGACAGAAGGACAGGGACGGTAGGCACGATGGTGCGCTTATGCACGCCCCTTACAGACCTCTTAGGAATGGGGTGAGGTCAACTGTAGACAGTCTAAAGTTAAAGTCTTTGGGGTTTGTGGAATCTTGTATTTTGTATTTTTAATTTTATGCCATATATAGTATGCCTTATTTTAATTGTGACGCTTTTGACACAAATAAACCAGTAGAACCTGCCTTTAGAAAGTATGAAGAAATGGGACCGTTGAAAAATAAGAGGGAGACCTTTGCAGCTGGGGAATATTTTTGATTCTTCACCCATCAAAATTTATAACGTCTACTGGGCAATCTCTCCCTATCCGCCCCTCCTTCCCAAAATTGCATAATAAACTTGAAGCACCTTAATAGGGGTGCAATCCTACCACATAGTTAAATGGGGGGGGGGAAGAGGTGGGTGGGAGGGAGAAGTCGGGTCAGCCCCGTATACAGGGCTTGGCCTTTTGCAACCCCGAGCAGACGACTTTAGGGGGTCATCGGACGAAACACCCCCGAATTTAAGGCGGTCGGTGGGGATTCGGCACAAAGGAAGCTCTTTATGTTTAGTTCAGGGCTACCGTTGAAAAACATCACTGAAACTGATATGCACTTCAAAGCAAGCGTGATCTCTGTCAGGAAAGCCTGAAGGAAAAGTTGGAAGGGGGCCCAAATCTTCAGAGGCCCTCGAGCACCTTAAAGGCAGGTGATGGGCAGCGCCCCCGGGGAGCTCGCGGGATCCTTAGCACTCTTGCGCGAGGGTGGAGCTTGAGGCTTCCTGCTTTGTTGACGCCACGCCCTCTGCTGGAGAAAGGCTGGAATGGCAACCGGTTAAGTGGCTAAATGAGCGGAGTTACTACAGTTTGGCTCTTCAGCTATTAAAGTTTGTTCCCGGGAATCTGGATGGATCATTCACTTGGATCTCTTCAATTATACACACACACATATATGATTTTCTTGCTGCCACCTATTATGGTGTTGGGCACATTTGAAACCTTTTCCTGCAGGCAGTCCAGTTGGGTCGTCCTTTGCCGACTTGTGGTTCCCAAAATGTGCTCGCCCGCAGCTCAAATCATCTGCCAGTGACAGCCACGCTCATCGTCTCCCGAATCCTGTATTTATTTATTGCATTAAAAAAAAACCTCGCAAATGAATCGGAGAGAAAAAAAAGTCTGCGCATAACCGAAAACATCCGTTTATATTTTCTCAAATGCTTTGCATCAGGATTATCAGTCAGGATTGGACTGTGAGTTGGTTTTAGAAAATATATATTATATTACTGTTGGAATATGCTTGGATAAAAAGAAAGGAGAGAAAGGAAATGAGAAAGGGGAGGGAAATATCCCTGGACTTCCTACTAATGAAATATATAGGAAACTACCCAAAGCAGCTGCCATGTTCCTTCGATAGCTCAGCTGGTAGAGCGGAGGACTGTAGAGGCTTTCTAGAGTCATAGTCATCCTTAGGTCGCTGGTTCGATTCCGGCTCGAAGGAGATTTTTTAAAAAAAAAAAAAAAAGTCTTATTTTAATTCCTTGGTCGAGCAAAGCAGGAGCCGAACATTTTGAATAGACTTGGCTTTCTTATCCTTTGCCCGTTTGCAACTTTTTAAAATTAAGAAGTATGATAGGCTAAATTAGGCGCCACGTATTTCTCGAAGGATGGGGTTTTTTTTTTAAATAAAATGAGCCCTTTGTTTTTATGTTTTCTCAGCCTGATCTTCGCGCGTTGTGATCTGCGTTTATGCTTATTTTGAAATTAAAAAAAACACTTGGAGCGCGACTGATTTTTTTGCTCACACGTCATGAGAACGGAGAAAACGAACAGCCACAATTGGGACCAGAAGAAAAATATAAACCGCAAACCAGTTTGTAAAAAAAAAAAGTTGCGGCTCTGATTGAAAACGAGCTTCGTTGATTGGCTCCTACAGACCGGCCTGAGCCTTCCTATTGGTTGCTAGAGGATAGAACGCCCGAAGTTGAACCTGGTCCAAGGAAGTTCGTCCGGTCATCTGCAGGCGGAACCTAGTTGCAACCTGAAATCTCTGACTCGGAACCTGTTCATACGTGCTTTGTAAAATGCACACGGGATGGCGTCCACGTCACAGTAGTCCTGGAGAGTTTGAAAGCTTGCAGGCGCTTCTGGGGCCTTGGCTTGACCAAATGAAGTTATTACATACGTGTAGTTTTTGACATGTATTTCGCTTTTAAGTGAGGATTTGTTTCTCTTTAGCCTTAACTTGGAAATCTGGTGGCGCCGTTTCCGACTGACAAAATTTATTCAAAGGCGTGAACTTGCACCCAACCTCATCAGATGCATTTCAGTACAATTTTGCCACCATAGAGTAACATGGCTCTCCACCTACAGTGTCTTAAATGATGGATAATACTAACCTCAATGTCATAAAAAGCCATAGTCAAAAGAATGAAGTGTGTGTCCTCACATTATCCAAACTGCACAGCAGTGGTGGGTTGCTCCCAGTTCGTACCGGTTCTTAGAACCAGTAGCGACAGCGGCGAGAGCATAATGCAATGCACGCACGACCCCCCCATATGCCCCACCCCTGCACATGTGCACGTGACCCCACACACTCACACACCCCCTGTGGATGCGTGCGCTCCCCCGTGCTCTCCCTGCACCAGCATGCACGTGAAATCCCCCACGCTCCTCTGCGCATGTGTGCACGACACCCCCCCACGCTCCCCCGTATGCGCACGCAATCCCTCCACACTCCCCCACCCTTGTGCATGCACATGCAATCCCCGACGCTCCCCCACTCCCTGCGCATTTGCACGTGACCCCCTGCGCTCCCCCGCCCCATGCATACATGTGTGACCCCTCACGCTCCCCCACTCCAACGCATGCCTGTGTGACCCCCACACTTCCCCTGCCCCTGCACACGCGCACGTGACCCCACGCATGCATGCATGAACCCCCGTGCATTTGCATGTGTCTCCCACATGCACCCCACCCCCTGCGCATGCATGGCAGAGACCCAAAAATCAGCTGCCCAGCAGGAGGCGCGTGCACATGTGTGGTGGAGCTGAGCTGGGGCAACAGCTGGCGTGCCATCAGAGAGGGTGCTGCATGCCACCTCTGGCATGTGTATCATAGGTTCGCCATCATGGATATAGTATGACGACTGGGGCACAGATATGGTTTAATTTTGTTGAATGATACCATAGAAAAATATCCAATATTATTGAGTGTTAGCGATGCATTACATACTGCAATAAAAAAGAAAAGGCTTCTAGAAGTTTTTTTTAATGTGTAATTTCTGAAAAAAGATACAGCTGCTTTAAAGAACTACAAAGGTGCTATATAAGCCACTTGCTTGCTATAAATCTGAAAAACAATGTAGGGAACTGGGAAATGGATTGTGACTGCAGGGAGATGAGCAAAGCTCGTTCATACATTCTAATGTGGAGCCAATATGTTTCCATCAGTGTCCATTTTCACCAAGAGTATTAACATTTTAAACATCCAGCCTTCTCTTCCTTTTCAGTCTGCTGCCACTCAGTGGCCATTTTGAGGCAATGTCTGTTGCACACAGATGCTGCTGTGTGCAATATTGGAAGCCTAACCATCTACCACACACAGCCTCTAAAAACTCAGATAACACTCAAAGGCAAATTTCTATGCAGTTTTCCTGGAAGATTTTTATCTTAGCATTCCTTCTGACTACAAAGTCCTTGCTTTTCAGATTGCAAGGAATAGGCTTTGATGAATCAGCATCAGAGAAAATTTATTTATTTATTTATTGGTATTTCTTATATGCCGCCCAACTCCCGAAGGACTCCGGGCGGCGTACAACAGTAAAAATACAAGAAACCAATATAAGCATTTAAAACAAATATAAAAATTAAAAAACCATAATCTTAAAAACATTTAATCAATTCGACTTCATACATACATAAAATGCACTCTGCCCATGCTCATGGTGATGACACATATCCCAGGCTTGAATATTCTTAGTCCAGTAGAATCTACACACTATCCAAGCAGTGGACTGGGGGTAAAGAGAGCATTTGCACAGGAGGTTAGACAAGAGAACAAATTTTTGGGCTGAACATGTGCCCAGATAAATCCTTTTTCTTAATCTGTCTTCAATGCCTGCCAGTATTTTGCATCCAGTTTCAAGTGTCTGCAATTCAAAGTTTTAGTGACTAAAACTAAATTATATTTAGTGACTCAATCCCAGTCAGTGCCTCTTTTGATATCCGATGACTTGGTTCAGGCCATGGATTTTAATTTAAGGGATTAGAGCAGTGTTTCCCAACCTTGGCAATTTGAAGATATCTGGACTTCAACTCCCAGAATTCCCCAGCCAGCGAATGCTGGCTGGGGAATTCTGGGAGTTGAAGTCCAGATATCTTCAAGTTGCCAAGGTCGGGAAACACTGGATTAGAGGAATTTAACCATTGTTTGTAAACTATTATTTAAGTCTTACAGGTGTAAGTAAAGCCTGCTACTGTTGCTTGGTCAAATCAAGGTTAAATAAATCATGGCTTAGCATAATGTTTGAACTCCGTCAATGAATGCTGGCAACTTTCTGGCTAGAAAGGCGTGAACCTGTGTTCTTGAATCCATATTCTTTTTTTCCCCCTTTTCATTAGTTGGAATTATTATTTATTATTATTTATTTTTTTCCCCACCTTTTGTAAAGGAGCTCCAAATGCTCCCTCTTTTTCCCTTGCAGCACCAACCTTGTGGAAGAAGTTGGGCTGAGACAGTGACCAGCCCAAAGTCCTCCACTGAGCTTCTGTCATTGAAAGGGGACCTGGTCTCCCTCCTTCTAGCCCAGTGATGGCGAACCTATGGCACGTGTGCCATGGGTGGCATGCGGAGCCATATCTGAGGGCACGCGAGGCGTTGCCCTATGTCAGGTCCAGCGCGCATGCACGCGCTGGCCGGCTAAATTTTCGGCCTTCTTATCGACCATTTTCGCTCTTCCCAGGGTTCAGGAAAGCAGCCCAACAGGCCAACCGGAAGTTCATTTCCGAACTTCCAGTTGGCCCGTTTGGCCACTATTCACTCTCCCCAGGCTTCAGGAGGCTTTCCTAAACCCTGGGAATGAAGAAAAACGGCCCAATGGCCCAACTGGAAGTTCATTTCAGAACTTCCGGTTGGCCCGTTGGGCCGTTTTTTGCCGTCCCCAGGCTTCAGGAGGCTTTCCTTTACCCTGGGGAAAGTGAAAAACAGCCCAACGGGCCTACCAGAAGTCCGGAGGCTTCAATGAGGCCTGTGCGCATGCGCAGTGAGGCAGTACGGGGGAGTTGTGTGCATGCACGGGGGGAGGGTATTGCATTATGGGTGTGGGCACGCACACACGCGCAGTAGCATGCGCGCGCATCCTTTTGGCACTCAAGCCAAAAAAGGTTTGCCATCACTGTTCTAGCCCGAACCTTAACCCACCATACCAGATTGGATCTCAAAATATTTTGCTGTATTTTGAACCAGAAACCTTGTATATAAAACACAAAGTTCCTTGCCACTGTGCTGCCTTAATACTGATTAAATAATTACTGTTTCATTTTATCCCTTTCGTTTAGCTTTACAGGTAGTTCTTGGCTTACGATGGATCATTTAGCAATCATTGAAAGTTATATGACAGACCCCTCCTCCCGAAAGGTACTTATGACCCAAACTTCTGACAGCGCCCCCAAAATTGCTGACATTTTGTTTTCAGCAAAATTGTTGCAAAATGTGGTCATGTGACAATGGGATGCTGCAAATGGCTATAAATGCAGCCGTGTTGCCAAGCATCCAAAATTCGATTATATGATCACTCTGGGGGGAGGGGAGAACTGAGTGTTGGAACTTCAAATTCAGGTTGTAAGTAGCTCCAAGTCGTTAACAGTAGTTAAGCAACCAGTCATAAGTTGAGGACCATTTGTATATTTTCTATCATAAATAAATAAACCCCAGGGGGGAGAGACTAAATCCATCTGAACTCCCCCCTCCCCCCGGTACGGCTGATGGTGAATATTTTTTTAACTTTTTGTATATTTTTAGCTGCTGTTTTTAAATTGCTGTTTATTATTAGTGTTCTCATAAAATTGTTGTACGCCGCCCTGAGTCCCTCGGGAGTAGGGCGGCATAGGAGAACCAATAATAAATAAATAAATAAATAAATAAATAAATAAATAAATAAATAAATAAATAAATAAATAAATAAATAAATAAATAAATAAATAAATAGAAAGATCAAAATAAAAAGATCTTACTGGCCTTCCGGAAAGCCGTTCCGGCAGGCCTGGGGCCAATGACCCTTTGACGAGGTCTTTTTAGATCGGCCCATGTATGCATGTGTGATTGAAAGATCTTTTTTAGATATGGATCGTATTTTAATATGTTTTTAAACTGTTTTTTTATTTGATTATATGTTTTTTGCTTGTTGTTAGCCGCCCAGAGTCCCCTGAGAGTTGGGCGGCATAGAAATTTTATTATTAAATTAAATTAATAATAGTACAGTAGAGCTGCATGTATATTTTGGAACCATTTGAGTATAGAATGCCTGATGTAGTTTAGCTGAGTTTATAAAATATGCTTGACCAACTCAGTTAAAAAACCTAGCAGATGTATCTGTACAACATTGGTGAACTCTTTGTTTGAGCACAGTTTGTTCTTTGAAAGTCAGTTTGCTTGATGCTTCATATAGTTCAGTGTATTGTGCAAACACAAAACATTGGTTCATTACATAATCTAGCAAACTGCTAAATCTTCTCCAGTAATTCAGCTGGGTAAATAAAGAGGACAATAGACTGAGCCTGCCTGGCCCATTGCCATTTGCTGTACTTTGTGCCTGAGCAGTGACCTCGAACTGGGGGTGTCTCTGAAGATCTGAAGCAGGGTGGGTTCTAACTTACCTCGCTACCAGTTCGCTTCCTCCCACGCCACATGGGTGCGTGCGCGCCTTGCACGTGCATCCATGCGCAGTGCCGAAAAATCTGAATTTTTTTTAAAGCCGAAAACAAGATGGCGACCACATGCACAGTGCTGGAAACTCGGCTTCTGCGCATGCTCAGAAGAAATAAAAAATTAAATTAAAAAATTAAATTAAAAAAAATAATCACTTACCTGGATGATATCTAGCAGCCCCTGCCTGTATTGTGTATTGTTTGGCAACTCCCAGGTACTAAGATATCACACCTGCAAAACAGTGGGATTTTACTCTTCATGTAAAATCTCCCTGCTGTCCTGCAAATCTGTGGAGTGAATTGTTGTCTTGATCAGGGCTCTCCAAACTTGGCAACTTTAAGACTTCTGGACTTCAACTCCCAGAATTCCTCAGCCAGCCATGCTCAAGCCTTTGTATACATTATCTTCAGGGCCGACCCTCACATTAAGCAGAATGATAAAGGGGAGCTGGAACCATTTGCACCCTGAGGTTATGATACTGGTAGCTACTATAATGCAGTTAACAGTGGTGGGATTCAAATTATTTTACTACTGGTTCTGTGGGCGTGGCTTGGTGGGTGTGGCGTGGTTTGGTGGGCGTGGCATGGCTTGGTGGGCGTGGCTTGGTGGGTGTGACAGGGGAAGGATACTGCAAAATCCCCATTTCCTTCCGATCAACTGGGACTCAGGTGGCAGAGAATAGATGGGGGCGGGGCCAGTCAGAGGTGGTATTTACTGGTTCTCTGAACTACTCAAAATTTCTGCTACCAGTTCTCCAGAACTGGTCAGAACCTGCTGAAACCCACCTCTGATGCAGTATCCATTGTTGACAGTGCCAGCCTGAAGAAATATTAGCAGTTCGTTCATGTTATGGCAGGGAGATACTGCATCCTTTCTTTAGGCAAGGAAGCTCTCTTTAGCAGCACTTCATATCCAGTGAATTGAAACAGACAGATAGTAACAATGAGAAGAGGGAGCCCACTGAGGCTACCTTACTCAAGCCTATCCCCTACCATTGTTGACACTGGAGGTCCTTCAGCTTCAGGAAACAAATAGAGCATCATTACTGACCCACACAAAAAGCAAACACACACCTATGCTCGCCAACACAAAGGGAGACCTCTGTCCACGCAAATATTGTGTTTCCATTGTGTAGTTTGGACTGCACGTGAGTCCATCATGCGTTTTTGTCTTTGAACACTACATCTTGCAGGTGGCAAATTTCTCGTCCGATACTTTCTAGTTATGCCTTGCACAATGCTTGATCAGTGCATCCTTTCAGAGCCTAAGAGTTATGAGTCTGCTCAGGTCCAAGAAACACAATTATTTTTATTTATTTATTTTTATTTGTCAAGCATATATGATTATAAGCAAAGTATAAACATGATTGTATATATATATATATATATATATATATATATATATATATATATATATATATATATATATATATATATATATATATATATATATATATATATATATATATAGTCTCCCTTTATTTTCATTTATCAGCAAAAAATCCTACACACACACACACATATATATATATACACACATGTACAAGCATGATTATGAGTACAAGAAGTATGAATATATGGGTACATTAGGACAGGAACGGTAAGCACGATTGTGCGCTTATGCATGCCCCTTACAGACCTCTTAGGAATGGGGTGAGGTCGATGGTAGATAATCTGAGGTTGAAGTTTTTGGGGTTAGGGGAAGAAACTACTGAGTCAGGTAAAATGTTCCAGGCGTTGACAACTCTGTTGTTGTAGTCGATTTTTTTGCAATCAAGTTTGGAGCGGTTTACATTAAGTTTGTATCTATTGTGAGCTCGTGTATTGTTGCGGTTGAAGCTGAAGTAGTCATTAACATTAACATTAGTGCTCAGGAGGTGATGATCATGACAGCCACTCATTTTATCCATTTATTAGATGTACATCCCTTTTTTTTTCTCCAGCGACTCAAGGTGATGACTTACATGGAAATCTCCTTTTCATTCTAGCCCCATAACAATTGCTTGTTAGCTGGCCACAATTTACAAGGCACCCCAGTTGGGAGTGGATGTGAACCTTGGTCTTCCCAAACCATATCCAAGTGTTACACCACACAGCTGGAATTCCCTAAAGGTGCTTTTTTTCAGGAGGCAACTGGACTTTCTTGTTTTTTTTCCCTTTTGAAGAGGTTTCGCTTCTCATCCAAAAAGCTTCCTCAGCTCTGACAGGATAGTGAGGAATGGAGCTGAAGATCCTGTCAGAACTGAAGAAGCTTCTTGGATGAGGAGCAAAACGTCTTCCAAAGGAAAAAAAAAACAAGAAAGTCTAGTTGCCTCCTGAAAAAGCACCTTTGGCACAACCACGACCTGGATGGCTGAGAATCTCTACTACAGACTTCCACACAGCTGGAACAGCTGGGGTCTGGAAGGACTGGAATAGAGCGCAAGAGATAGGCCAGGCTGACCAGCTGGGAATCAGCGGCCTCCGGACCTGGTAGTGGCATCTGGAGCCGGTGCGTCCTCCAAGCCACCGTGGCTCCTGCTGAGGGCTTGCAAAAGCAGCCGTAACTTCCTGTTCGGCGTTGCCTCTAGGACCTGGAGGGAACCGATATGCCTGGGCTCCGCCGAGGCTGCAAGGAGGAAGAACGAGCGCCACCATAACTGGGTCTGAAGTCGGGCTGTTCGCGCAGATCCAGGCTCCTTTCTTTCTTCCCGGACCTTGGCGGCCTCCGCTTCTCCCAGCACCAGCAGAGAAGGTCCCTGCCGGTCGCCTGGCTCTAGCTGGAGGCTTTCTTTGTGTCCGACAATCGCAAGGCAAGCAGGGAGGGAAGGAACCGTCGGCAGAATTCGCGATCGGCAGAATTTCCCCTCTCTCGCGGCGGGGGAAGCGGAGGCTGTGAGGGCAGCCCGGGCAGCCCTTTTTCTCCAGGGAGGGAGGGAGGGAAAATAAACAAAAGGGCACAAATTAAGGCTTGGCGGCATCGCGCAAGGAGAAAATGCGGCCTTTGCAAGTCCGGTGTGTCGCCTATATAGAATGGCAGAGCAGTTGAGAGACAGAAACTGCTTTCTTTGTATGGAGTGGAAAGCCCGTCTCGCTTGAGTCCGTCTGCGGCGCCTGTCCCCACCCTCCATCACCCAGGCCGAGGCGGGGAAGGTTGGTCTGCCGATGGCCAAAGGCCGCAGTTTTGGAGTTACTTAGGGCTGCCCTTTAAATGCCTGGCCTCAAAGGCACAGCATTTGAAGAGCGGAAGCCAAGAGCTGCGGGATGCAACTGTCTCGCCTTCAAAAGGCTGTTTGTGCACTCATCTTGGTTGTTGTTGTTGTTTTATTTGTATGTCTGTTTGTCTGTCTATATCTATCTATCTATCTATCTATCTATCTATCTATCTATCTATCTATCTATCTATCTATGGTATCTATCTATCTATGGTATCTATCTATCTTATCTATCTATCTATCTATCTATGGTATCTAGCTATCTATGGTATCTATCTATCTATCTATCTATCTATCTATCTATCTATCTATCTATCTATCTATCTATCTATCTATCTATCTATCTATCGTATCTATCTATGGTATCAATCTATCTATCCATCTATGATATCTATGGTATCTATCTATCTATCTATCTATCTATCTATCTATCTATCTATCTATCTATCTATCTATCTATGGTATCTATCTATGGTATCTATCTATCTATCTATGGTATCTATCTATCTATCTATCTATCTATCTATCTATCTATCTATCTATCTATCTATCTATCTATCGTATCTATCCATCCATCCATCTCCCCTACAATATGAGAGTTGGTGGTTGCTGCTGCTGCTGTATTGTTTGATTGTTTGATTTGATTGATTGATTTTGCCACCCATCTCCTCTACAATGTGAGGGTTGTGAACTCATCTTGGTGATCCACAGCAGGAAATCAGTAACTGGGCACGACAGACTTTGCTTTAATACCTGGCTGCTGGATCATCTTTCTCCAGAATCTTAATTGCATGGCATGGCTCCCCCGCCTTTCAAAAACTTTCTTACTTTCTTCAAAACCAACATTCAAAAAACAATACTCATGCATTCTTAATTTAACTTAAACACATAAAAGACCTGTTAACTATAGAAAAATCATAGCCATTTAACATCCCACAATATTTCTCTAGTCAAATCAAATATAATTAAATCAAAACTTCAGCTTTCTCCTTTTCCTGTAGGAAATCTAACAGTGGTCTCTAAGCTGCAAGAAATATAGTTAAATTGTTGTCTCTAACCAAAACAATTTTGCCATCTCAGCTAGCTCCAATCCCTTAAGATTGCTTCAATGCCTCGATCAAACCTTCCCCCAAATTGGCATCCATATACCAGTGGTGGGTTGCTACCGGTTCGCACCGGTTCTGTGAACCGGTGGCGGCGGTGGCGGGAGGCTCCGCCCACCCACCCGAACATTATCAAAAACGCTCTGCACATGCGCAGAAGCGCTGCCCGCGCACTCCCGTTCCCGAACCGGTATCAACCGGTATCAAAGGTAAGTGGAACCCACTACTGCCATATACATTAGGACCATAAATCCCTGAATATACAGTATATGAATTACAGAATGTGGAAATATACATGAAACTTCTCATGCGTGAAACTTCCAGTTTGCTGGAATGTCTCCATGTCTAAATGCAGTTCTGACTTGTTTTCATTTCCATTTCTTTTCTTTGTTTTTAACTGTTCTTCTGTATTCAGGATTTCCTATCTTAAAGTGTAAATTAAGATCGAGGATGGAGAAGGAGGAAGAAATACAAAATCCAGATTCCCAAAGCACTGGAGAAGGGACAGTGAGAAATGAGACCAGCTCAGGTAAAGAAGTGGATAGAAAAACGTAACAGTATTTTTAAATGGTAACTGTGTGAATCATTCTGAGTTCATCTGTTGAAGGATAATTAGTCTGCCCATCATTGACTTCCCAGGATTTGAAGGAATGGGTTGTTGTTTTTCTTGCATCCTTCCTCAAGTGCAAATGATACAGGACAAATCTTGACACCAATCCATAGATGAGGTAGATTTCACACTTCTCTAACTTGTTGCTTGGTAGATATATTGAAATCTACACAGCTAGCCAGATGAGTTCTTATAAAGTGATGGTGGAATGAGTTTGAAATTTAGCTAAGATGGCAGATGGCTTCAGTATTTGGGGTTGTTTTTATTTTTGTTTTCAGTGCCTTGGAGTCAGTGTTGATTTCTGGTGACTCTCTGTAGTTTTCTCAGCAAGGTTTTTCAGAAGTGGTTTGCCCTCACTTCTGCTTTCCTAGGGCTGAAAGAGAATGAGGGACCCAAAGTCATTCAGCTGGCTTTGTGCCTAAGGCAGAACTAGAAATTATGGTTTCCCACTTTCCCACTTTCTAGCCTGGTAATGCCCAGTATAACTGTGAAATAAAAGATTGTTAGAATATTCATGACTTGGAGAGCCATGTTAACAAGGTCAGCCAATGAATAGGCAAAAGCAGCTAAGTCAGCCAATGGGAGCTAAATACTTCTGAGTCTGTGCAGATAATCGAAACTGGAAACTTAAGCTTAAGGCTGGGTGTGGCTCAGCTCACTCTGTTCTCTCAGTCCACTCTGAACTCTGAACTGAAAGCTTGTCTGCTGCTGAAATGAAACTAACTCTCCTGCTCGTATTTACTTGAAGAAATAATCTACTTGTGGTATTATATATTTATTACTATGTTTATAAAGAAGTTAATGAATCCAGCTGAATCAGTTGTCTGTGTGTGCTTCTGGAAATTGATTTTTCTGATAAAGATTCCAAACTCATAGTCTGTAGAAATTCTCAGTCATCCAGGTCATGGTTGTCCCAAAGGTGCTTTTGCAGGAGGCAACTGGACTTTCTTGTATTTTTCTTTTGAAGACGTTTCGCTTCTCATCCAAGAAGCTTCTTCAGCTCTGACAGGATTCAGCTCTGACAATTTGGGATGAACACCCTTTGAATGGTGTGGGAGTATGAATGGATTTCCAGAGAAAACAATTGCAGACTACAGGAACTATTTGCACTACTCAGGTGACCCTGAGGACACAGATAAACCTCCAAGTGCTTCAAGGACCCTCTAAAACAGTGGTTCTCAACCTTCATAATGCCACGACTCTTTAATACAGTTCCTCATGTTGTGGTGACCCCCAACCATAAAATAATAAAATTATTAGGAAACTTAGGGGTGGGTTCTAACTTATCTTGCTGCCAGTTCGCTTCCTCCTGCGCTGTGTGGCTGCGCCTCATGGGTGCGTGTGCACTTTGCGTGCACACGAATGTGCAGTGCCAATTTTTTTTAATTGCAAAAAAAAAAAACCGAAAGGAAGATGGCGGAAATTCGGCTACTGTGCATGCTCAGAAGTTCCCATGGTACAGATTTTTTTTTTGCAGTAGTCTATTTGCATGTGGGTGGACCCGCTTGGAGACAGATAGAGGAGCGGTGTCTCAGTTCCTAAGTCCATCGGAAATATGTGTTTTCTTCAGAAAGCCACAGGGGTCGCGACCCACAAGTTGAGAACCGCTGCTCTAAAAGGATGCAGATGACCAGCTGTCTGCAAGGAATATAAATCTTTCCATTCTCCACTGTCCTGTCAGAGCTGAAGAAGCTTCTTGGATGAGAAGTGAAACGTCTTCATAAGAAAAAAACAAGAAAGTCCAGTTGCCTCCTGAAAAAAAGCACCTTTGGGATTCCAAATTCATACTTGCAAATAACTTGTTCAGTGGATAGAATAAACCATGAAACATAAACTGTCTTTGTAAGCGATAGAAGGTGACCTTCCCCTTCAAATTATCAGGCTACTTGAGATTATTTCAGAAATGCAAAGAATGCCACTGTTTTCTGTTGGCTGAACCACAAGAGTTCTTGTTTGGTACGGTGGAGTGTTAAAAGGATCGGCTGAAGTGCTGGTTGACAACCTGGAGAGTTTTTCAGTTAGATGGGTTGATCTTCGTTATCTAAAAAAGTTTCCTCCTTTTTCTCTTCTGACTTTCAGAAGTTACTGTTGCCGGTGACAAAATGGCCTCTGCGGCCGTCACCGTGGCCACCGCTGCTGTAGCTGCTGTCAAGACCGTTGTCGGGATCCAGTCACAACTGTTCAGCCGTTTGGCCACCCGCCGGACGTTTCTGCCCAGCCATCGTCGTGACCTCCTGGAGCTTGAGCAGATGGTGGAAAATGCAGCTGCCGTGCGCCTCCGAGCGGTGGTGGAAACCAGCATCGACTCCTTGCGCGCCATGATGTGTTCGTGCCTCTTCCAGTCCCCGGCCGTTCTTGCTGGGCTGATAGACGAACTCTACATCATGGAGCGGGCCTTCTGGGTGCAGCCGGGCCGCTCCGAGTGGTGGGAAAAAGTGGTGCTGCCCCATTGGGATGACCACCTTTGGCAGGAGAACTTCCGGATGAGTCGGCAGACTTTCATGGAGCTGTGCGACAGATTGAGGCCGGTTCTGGAGCGTCAGACAACCAACATGCGGGCTCCCATTACTGTTGAGAAACAGCTGGCCATAGCCATATGGAAGCTGGCCACCCCAGATAGCTACCGCTCGGTAGCAGAGTGTTTTGGCGTTGGGCGCTCCACCGTCTCCAGGATAGTCATGGAAGTTTGCCAAGCTCTTTATGATGTCTATCACCATGTGGTCCTTCTGACCAGGCCCCGCGAGGTGATAAAAGGCTTTTCGGCCAAAGGTTTCCCTCATTGCATTGGGGCGATCGATGCAACTCACATCCCTATCATTGCTCCTGCCCACCGAGCCATGGAATACATCAACAGCCAAGGGTATTACTCGATGGTTCTGCAGGCCCTGGTGGATCATGAAGGCAAGTTCATCGATGTGTATGCTGGCCGATCTGGGAAAGTTCACGATGCCAGGATCTTTCGCAGCTCCCCTATCTTCCGGGCCATGAATCAAGGCACTTTCGGTCCTAGCACTACGATGGACATAGAAGGAGAGCAAGTAAAGCCGGTCATCTTAGGAGACCTTGCTTACCCTCTTCTGCCATGGCTAATGACTCCTTACAGCGGCCAGTTGGACTCCCGAAAACAGCTCTTCAACACCACGCTTGGCCACTGCCGGACTGTGGTGGACTATGCCTTTGAACGGCTCAGGGGCCGCTGGCGGTGCCTCCTCTCCCGCCTCGATGTGCGAGAACGCTACGCCCCACGGGTCATTGTAGCCTGCTGCATTTTGCACAACATCTGTGAGAGCAAAGGGGAACCTCTTCAGGAAGGGTGGGAAGAAGTAGTGAGGTCTGTGTCAAGATCTTACCAGCAGCCAGAAAGACAGCTGATGTACGTGTCCAACCCACACGCCCGGGAGACCAGGGATCTTTTTAGCACATACTTGGAAAGGAGAGAACAGGAAAAGTAGCATGGGATTCATGCTTGCTTATCCTCCTCTGCCCCCCCACCCACCCTCCCACCCGCTTGGAACAGAAGTTGGGGAAAGGATAGCAGGCTCTTCTCTGCCTTTTTTCTGAATACAAATAGTCCTCCACTTACAACCATTCGTTTAGCAACCATTCAAAGTTATAATGGCCCTGACAAAAAGGGGCTTGCGACTGGTCCTTGCACTTAACAACTGTCGCAGCATCCCCACGTGATCAAAATTTGGGTGCTTGGCAACTGGCATATGTTTACAACAGTTTGCAGGGTCCCGGGGCCGTGTGCGACTTTCCCACCTGACGTCTGGGCAAGCAAAGTCAATGGGAGAAGCCGGACTTACTTAACAACCATATGATTCACTTAACAATTCCAGTGATTCACTTAATAACTCTGGTTAAACTTGGAGAGGACTCAACAACTGCTTTAGCAGTGGAAATTCTGGCCCCACTTGTGGCTGTTAAGTCAAGGAGCATCTGTAAGCTGTTATTACTAGGGTTAAAATGCAACTGACCACTTCTGATAGTACAGTGTTTCTCAACCTTGGCAGTTTGAAGATGTGTGGACTTCAACTCCCAGAATTCCACAGCCAGCAACGCTGGCTGGGGAATTCTGGGAGTTGAAGTCCACACATCTTCAAACTGCCAAGGTTGAGAAACACTGTGATAGTAGGTAGCCAGTTTATCTTGCTCCTCCTTGGCCAAAGCAGGCGGCCAAGGCTGTCTTCTGCCTCTGGGTTTCCTGTTGCCTTCCTGCAAGTGGTGCCTCTGCTAGAAACCAGCAACCTTAATGCTGCACCTTTCTTATCATCTAAGGCTGCTGCCTTTACAGGCGTCAACTACCCAGGTTAGCATAATGTGCCCCAAGATACAGTTTATTCATTAGCTGTGATTCATAGAATTAAACCACACTGTGCCGAAACCAAAGAAACCATATGCATTATATGCAACGACAAAGGGCAAACCCAACATCTTTGCCAGGGTTGGTTTCCGATTTGAAGGTGGGAAGCTGTGGAAAGAGCTTTTGAAGAACATTGCCTTCCATTGGTGGACTTCGCTAGCAGCAGCCCCTTTGATTGGTGCTGAAAGTTGCCCTTTGCATTTCCCATAGTTCCCCCGTAGAATGTCATCCTTTGGTGTTCTGGTATGTTTTAAAATGGCAGCTCCCTTCATGTGATGCAAGTTAGAAAATGAATGAATAAGTTGTCTTTTTTTTTCCTTTCCACCACCCCACTCCTGCCAACATGTCTTGCAAAGAACAGACCAGAGGCTGTTCTGGTATGGTTCCCAAAATGGTCAGTTAGGGTCTTACCAAAAGCTACTTTTAGAGCAGGGGTGGGTTCCACTTACCTTCCTTACCGGTTCGCATCGCGACGGAAATCACGTCAGAGAAATGACCCTCTGCGCATGCTTAGAAGCTTCTGCGCATGCGCAGAGGGTTCTTTGCTAGCCACGGTGACCGGAGAACCGTTTCGGGGGCGTGGACAGCCGGCCATCACTGCCGGTTCTGTGAGCGGGTGCAAATTTCCGCCACTGGTACAGGCGAACCAGTAGCAGCCTGAAGGAACCATCTAATCATTATAGTAAGGAGCTGTTGTTCATCTGATGTCCATGAATGGGTTTACGTTTACTCTAAACTTCTCCAGGTTGGCCCCACGTCTGTGGGGAATGAAATCCTTCCCTGCTACTCAAAGACACTGCAAAAGGCAATCGACAATTTTCTTATGGTCAGGAATCCATGGTTGAACATGAGCTCTAAATTACTGACCTGCATCTTGGAAAAATCACCTTTGCATATTTTTACTCAAAACTCTTGAGGCAGTTTACTCTCTGTCTCTCTTACTTTCAGTCTCTGTGTAGGGAGGAATAACCCTGATGGATTTGGCAGGGTTTTTGTTAGGATTACAAAGCGATTCACATTGCAAGATTTGAATGCCCTGAAATCAGGGAAGCAGTCCTAGGTATCATGTATCTCAGCGGTTCTCAACCTGGGGGTCACGACCCCTTTGGGGGTCAAACGACCCTTTCACAGGGGTCGGGAGACTTCACCCGGATGCCGCCATTTGGGTTCTTTTACCCTCTGCGCATGCGCAGAACGCTTTGCGCATGCGCAGAGGGTAAAAGAACCAAAATGGCAGTGGCGGGGCAGGGGTTGTGGCAGCGGGTGCGGTCGCGGGGTGGGTCGCGGGGCGGGGGCGGGGCCTGGGTCGCGGCATTAGGAAGGATGAGAACCACTGATTGTTTTTGAATAGAATGCAAACAGAAAAGAGGTAATTTGCATTGTGATGATTCCTGTCCCCAAATGAAGGCTCAGTACTTAGAGCTTTGTTTCCACCCTATGTTGCCCTCTTTTCTACCTCTCTGATTCCTCTATCTATCCAAACCAGGCATGTGCTAAAGGTAATATGAGGCACTTGACCAGACCTTCAGATACAATCTAGTCCCATGCTCCTGCTACTTGTTTTTAAATTACATCCAGTTTACTTAATTGCCTGCACGACACACTCATAAATAAATATGATATTCTAATAAATCATGTACCTTACAGAGTTGTTGCCGAAAATTATAGGCATGTATTTTATGGAGTATTCTGATTATATATCCCTCAGCTTGGCTCAAAGCTTGGAGCTGCCATTACATTTACTCAAGAATAGACATTTTCTTCGCCTCAAATTCCAGGCCTTTCACCTTCCAAGCCACTCCACGATGTATCCCTTTTTGGCCCCATTATCCAAGGGGATGTTACACAAATTCCCTTGAGGTTATTTAACTTGGGGTTTCTGATCAATTTTGCTTGAAAACAAGGTGTCATTGTTTGGCGGGCAAGGAGTTGCATTTGACGGTCGAATGCCAGGATAGAAATGTCACTCAAAAAGTAGCAGAGCCGGACAAGAACAATCTGATTTAATTTGTCATAATACATTTGTAACCGTTAAACTTTTCACCTGCTTCATAGTTGCCTCTTCTTATTACAGATTGGCAACCCAGTTGGGACTGAGGTTGTCTCTTAAAATAGATAAGAGTAATGATTAGTGGAAGAGAAGGAATTAGAATAATTGGTAGCTCAGATATAGAATAAGAGAGTAAGTAGAAAATACAGAATCAGGAAGATGGGCAAAAAGAGCAAACACGAGAAAGGAAAAATATAAAAGACCCGGGAAAGGAGCTGTATGGTTCAATGGAGTTTGCTGCATACAGATCACTCCCCGCTCATTCCAGGAGTCTTGCTATGATGCTTAAATCTCACCGGCTCAAGGTTGACTCAGCCTTCCATCCTTCCGAGGTAGGTAAAATAAGGACCCAGATTGTTGGGGGCAATATAAATATACATTGCTTACTGGTGTAAACCTCTTAGAGAGTGCTTGCACTGTGAGGCGGTATATAAATGTCACAAAATAAATAAATAAATGCTGGGACTGGTTGGAATTGGGAACTTTTAAGCAATATTTAAGAGAGCTGGAAGGCCTCTATCCCTGTTGTAAATCTCATGGCCAGACTGTTTGAACGGCTTCAAATCCAGGATCTGCCAATAATGGCTGGAAATTTTGGTAGTTTTAATCCAACAGATTTGGAGGGTCCTAGGAGAGCTGCTTTACAACAATCGTTTTGTTCTCAAATACACAATTTTGGAACAGAGTAAGAGATGATACTGGTCTATTTTAATGAAGCACAAAATTCATCAAAACTGGAATTCGTAGTGTTTCTACGTTGCTGGTTTGGTTGCGTGGATTTCTAGTTATGGTTTATGGAATAATTATAAAAAGTGTTTGGCTTGATATGTCACGTTAACTTAAACCATCCATGTTATTAATTAAAGTATTGAGTGAACCAGTCCAGAATTCTGAGCTGTCTTAAATTTTCCCCCTTGTTTGATTTGCCTAATCAATGTCATTTTAAATGAGAGAATTTCCTGTACTTCCTGCAAATTCTAAATAAAACTGTTTATTGAATGTTAGTGTCTTTTATTTTTTTTAGCATAATTGTAAAAAATATGTACCGCAGCAAGTAGCCGCTCAGCTGATCTTAGTCATGGTTGCTAAGCAGGGTTGGGTTTGGTGGTGCGTGAAAGAGCACAAGGAAATCACAAAACCATTGTTCCAAATTGGAAAATTAAAAACAAAACTTTGGAAACAAACCAATGGAAAACTCTTTCAATGGACCTTTGAATGGCTCTGCCTGTAAATTAAACAGGCATCTGTTGGGATAACTTGCCAACAGTTCATGTCCTTTTTTTTAGAACAGAAAAACAGAGTTGGAAGGGACCTTGGAGGTCTTCTAGTCCAACCCCCTGCTTAGGCAGGAAACCCTACACCACTTCAGACAAATGGTTATCCAACATCTTCTTAAAAACTCCCAGTGTTGGAGCATTCACAACCTCTGGAGGCAAGCTGTTCCACTGATTAATTGTTCTAACTGTCAGGAAATTTCTCCTCAGTTCTAAGTTGCTTTTCTCCTTATTTAGTTTCCACCCATTGCTTCTTGTTCTACCCTCAGGTGCTTTGGAGAATAGTTTGACTCCCTCTTCTTTGTGGCAACCCCTGAGATATTGGAACACTGCTATCATGTCTCCCCTAGTCCTTCTTTTCATTAAACTAGACATACCCAGTTCCTGCAACCATTCTTCATATGTTTTAGCCTACAGTCTCCTAATCATCTTTGTTGCTCTTCTCTGCACTCTTTCTAGAGTCTCAACATCCTTTTTGCATCATGGCGACCAAAACTGAATGCAGTATTAGCATAGTATGTACTGTTCTATACAGGGATACAGTGGAGCCAAGAAGTATTAAACAGGGACAGTTGAGATCTTGTGGAATAGCTACTGGATAGATAGGAGGTTGCTGGTTGCGAGAACATTTGTAATAACTAGTTAAAGACGGCTGTTGAATAAAACGAAAAATGAAAAAAGGCAAGAAAAAAACCCAGACGATACAAAATCCATAGAAAGTGATCACTCACAGCTCATAAGATGTGATGAAACAAAAAAAAAATGAGGCGATAAGTATGGAGGAGAATTATTAGAGATGTGTGTGAAACTAAAACTAGAAACCTGTTGTAGATTAGCACTTGGTAGGATAGCTGTGAAAACCATGGAAAAGAGATTCGGATACTGTGACATGTCTACCAGCAAGATCAGAAGTGTGCAATCAAGGATTCTATGGAAGTGAATGTTGGACTTTGAAGAAGCAGAATAGAGTATTCATGCTTTTGAAGTTTATTGTAAGATTTTTCAGGATGTCATAGGTGGCCAAGAAATCAAATAAATGGACCATAGAACAACCGATCCAGAGTTGTCGCTCAAGACACCAAGGCACCAGTTTCAAATTATGTTTTGGCACATTATGTAAAATTCAGATCCCTTGACAAGTCCATAGTCCTAGAAGAGCTGGAAGGAAAAGAAGACAATATCAACATGGATGGACTCATAAAGTGGGGACACACTGGAAGATCTGAAGAGCCAGGCTGGGAATAGATCATCCTACCTATGTGGCTGCTAAGAGATTACACCAACTTGATGGTACATACCATATTTTTCAGAGTATAAGACGCACCGAAGTATAAGACCCACCTTAGTTTTGGGGGAGGAAGACAAGGAAAAAAGGCCTCTGCCTCCCAGCAATTTGCCAAACAGCAAACAGCAAACAATACAGATGATATACACTGTTTGCTGTGTATTTCTGTGCATGTATGTCTGACCCATAGAAATAGCAAAGAATCGGAGAAATGTACATTATGGCAGTATATTAATGCCAGAAAGTTTTCTTAAATGTAGTCACACTAACTCCTCCCAATTATTTTAATAGATCTACTCCAAACATGACTAAGTCAGGGTTTAACTCAGCTGCCTTATCTTAATACCTTAATATCTTATATGAGCCGAGGTGGCGCAGCGGTTAGAGGCAGTACTGCAGGCCACTTTAGCTGACTGTGATCCGCAGGTCAGCAGTTCAAATCTCACCGGCTCAAGGTTGACTCAGCCTTCCATCCTTCCAAGGTAGGTAAAATGAGGACCCAGATTGTTGGGGGCAATGTAAATATACATTGCTTACTGGTGTAAACCGCTTAGAGAGTGCTTGCACTGTGAGGCGGTATATAAATCTCATAAATAAATAAATAAATAAATAAATAAATAAATAAATAAATAAATAAATAAATAAATAAATACATACATACATACATACATACATACATACATACATACTAAACAGGACACTGTTACATTTCAGATTATACTTTTACAGATCTTTAAATTTGATGTGGCTTTCTGGAAGTATAGTTATTCTCTGCTATTTAAAAGAAGATACAATAGCACTGGGCCTCTTCAGATCAAGCATTTATTTTAAAAAGCTTCTTCATTTTGTTAAGTTGTCTAGAACAATAATAAAGCAGTCTTTTAAAAATAAGTCTAATAATTTGAACATTCTATAGACATTTATAGTTATTGACTTACCTCCTTGCAGTTTCAGCAGTCCAACATTGCCAGCAGTTCACCTCCCAGCAATTTGCCTCCTTGCAGCTACTGTAGTTTCAGTTTCAGTTTAGCATGTGGCTTGCAAGCCTCAGTCAGCTGTGGGTCGGGAGGCAGATAATTACTTCCTTGTGCTAATCAGGCTCTGCGCTGTTTGCTGCAAAGAGGTAAATTGCTGGGAGGCAGAGGCCAAAGGGTGGGGGTGGCTGGGTGGGGCTACATTCGGTGTATAAGATGCACCCAAGTTTTCACCCTCTTTTGGGGGGTAAAAAGGTGCGTCTTATACTCCAAAAAATACAGTAATCAGTGAAAATGAAAGAGGCAAAGAAGTTGTAATTAGTAATCCAGCCCCCACCAGAACTTTCAGCAGTTCCATGCAAAGCTGGCCAAGAAAGATGCCAAATGTGATAACAGTTGATGAGGCTAGAAAAGGAAGAAAAAGGAAGAAAGCAGCTGTGTGGAATCTACTATAGGATGGAACAAAGAGAAGAGAGTTGCCAAACAAGATTCTGGCATTCACCAGAAGAGAGTTGCCATTGTGGTACAGGTAATCCTCGACTTATGACCACAACTTATGGAGCCCAAAATTTCCATTGCTAAGCAAGACAGTTGTTAATTGAGTTGTACCCCATTTTACAATCTTTTTTTGCCATAGTTGTTAAGTAAATCACTGCAGGTGATTCATGCGGTTGTTAAGTGAATCTGGCTCCCCCCACTGACTTTGCTTGTCGGAAGCCAGCTGGGAAGGTCACAAATGGTGGTCACATGCCTTGGGACAGTTCAACTGTCATAAATACATGCCAGTTGAATTTCGATCATGTGACCATAGGGATGCTGAAACGGTCATGGGACAAATGGTCATAAGCCACTTTTTTCAGTGCCGTTGCAAGTTCAAACGGTCACTAAATGAATTCTTGTAAGTCGAAGGCTACCTGTATCTGAAAAGAGGATAAAGAGAAAGTTAAAGAAGGTAAAAGACAGAAAGAATGGCATTGTGTCAGCAGAACAGCAACTGTTATCCATTGTGAGATGTGAGAATAAATTCAGACATTTTGGGTTTAGGGCAGTGTTGGTGAACCTTTTTGGTACCAAGTGTCGAAACAGGAGCGCACGTGTGCGTGCGTGCGAGGGAGCACCGGAAAATGGAAAAGCAGCTCCCCGGCACGCATGCACGCGGCGGGAAGCTGAGTTTCTGGTATGTGCATGCGCACCGGCCACCTGGTCTTCCAGTTTCTAGTGTGCATGCGCGTGTGCAGACCAGCTGGCCGTATGTGCGCACTGGAGCCCGGAAGAGCAACGGGCGACGGCTGGCATGCCCAGAGAAATGGCTCTGCGTGCCACTTCCGGCATGCGTGCCATAGATTCGCCATCACGGGTTTAGGGAATAGCCCAAGAATTAAATGTGGAACAAAGCACATATTTTGTCCTTGAGCTCCAAGACTTTCAATCAATAATCAAAATATATTAATACTCTTTAAATCCTAGTAGCCACCAAGGTTCGAATTGAAACCTATCTCTCAAGCTAGCTTATTAAGGGTGTCTGAATCCAGGACTCTATTAATACTGCAGGATCCAATCTGGGTCAGTCACCAGGACCAGAGATTTTGTCTTCCTAGCTTTCATGCTGGAGCCCATCTTCAGGGAACTTCTAGCAGAGTGTGTGTGCTATTCTGTGTGTGGTACTTATAGTGCCTGTTGTAAGTGGCTTTTTAGATGTTGATTGGGGTGTGTTGATGGCTGGCTTTTAAGTCATTAGCTGTCGTTTGTTTGTGCTGCCCAGCCCTCACCTTCTCAGTACTTGATAGGCTGGTGGTAAATCAACACTCCTGTTGACTGATGAGGGGCCTGTTTCCCAGACTTCAATCACACTTCCCTGGTTGTTTTTGCAATTTTGCAGCTACCAAGATTGTTGGACGAGCAGGCACAAAAACAGCCACACACAGAAGAGCACCCACTCTGCTAAAGAGAAGTTCCCTAAAGATGGGCTCCAGCACACATCTGAAACAGTAATGGGTTGCAAATCCTGTTGCTACCACATGGGCTACCGTATGGGCAGAAGCGTCCAAGGCGGGTGGGTGGAGCCTCCCACTGCCCCCGCTACCGGTTCATAGAGCCGGGCCGTACCGGTAGCAACCCCCCCCCCCCCGCTGATCTGAAAGCTTGGAAGACAAAACCTCTGGTCCCGGTGACCGACCCAGATTGTATCCTGCAACATTATTCTGGGACACTTATATTTCACTTCATTCTATTAATACTCTCTAACTTTCAAGTTGAAAAATGTACTTTACTAGAAATGAAAAAGAAGCAAGAAGTTCAGAAAGGTTTCTTTGAAATGGGGAGGGAGTGTGCTCAAAAGCAAAATCTACAAATAAGCCCTTAAATCTGCATGTGTTTACTTGACCTATATACCCACACTTTTGGCCACTATGGATGGTGGTTGTTCTTTTATGTAATTTTATATGGTGTGGAGATGATGCAATTGTCTATTAATTGTCAACCTGTTGTTTTCATTCTTGCTGAATGTTCTGTTTATTATCTCAGTGGGAATATTTTGTTTCAACAGCAGAAGCCAGATAGAAAACAATTCTCCCAAGTGGTGATGTCCTACAGGATTTCGTTCCCATTGGTTTTAGGGAGGTTTATTCTAGCATCAGCAGAGATGCTCAGTGCCCCTCATTTCACAACCCTCCCCAAGTCACCCATTTTTGCAAGTGTACATTTAGCATGCATAGACACACCTAACTGGGGATTATTTTTATGCCTAGACACGCGTAGCTGAGGATTATTAAGCAGAATGCCTTGTTTTACTGAAGTAGAAAGTGGTTGGTTTGCTTCTGGCTAAGCATGTTGTAGGAAGCCTATAATCAAACCACAATTAAAGCAAACCATAGCTTATGCAATTTTATTTATAACACATTTCTATTCTGCCGCAATCTAAAGATACGATGCCTTACGTAGCATACAGAAATAGTTTTAAAATCCAAGGTAGAATTTAAAGAAAACCCCAAAATATCATAACTAAAAATAATAAAGTGACCCTGAGTAAAAAAAAGAAAACCCAATGAAAAAAACCTTAAAATTTTAGATAGCTTCTTATGGCATGGATTTAGATTGACTATGAATATTTGAGTCATCCCCATCCAATATATTGTTTCTGTCATGATGCAGAACAGAGGACCATCTGGGATCCTACTCTCCATCTCTATGGTGCCACCATTATGTGAAAAAAGGAGTTGAGGCTGGAATAACCAATGACCATTCTTTTTGGAACTCTTGGATCCCTGACCAGATTGGTCAGTACTACCAGACAGGTTATGGAGAGCTAGCGCCACCTGGTGTGGAGAGAACTGAACTCAATGCAGTAACAATGTCTTGATTAGCCCTAAGTTATTCCTGTGCTTTTAGCTACAGGGAGTTCTCAACTTATGACTGTAATGGAGCCTGTGTCAGGGTTCCAAGTAATAGATCCATAGCAAGCAAGGCCAGCTTCAGGGTTGACAGCCTGATCATCACAGTTGTAAGTCGTGATAGTCGCCACGATGTAAAAAAAAGATGTTGAGACGCTAGAAAGAGTGCAGAGAAAAGCAACAAAGATGATTAGAGGCCTGGAGGCTAAAACACATGAAGAACGGTTGCAGGAACTGGGTATGTCTAGTTTAATGAAAAGAAAGACTAGGGGAGACATGATAGCAGTGTTCCAATATCTTAGGGGCTGCCACAAACAACAGGGAGTCAAACTATTCTCCAAAGCACCTGAGGGTAGAACAAAAAGCAATGGGTGGAAATTAAACAAGGAGAGGAGCAACTTAGAACTAAGGAGAAATTTCCTGACAGTTAGAACAATTAATCAGTGGAACAACTTGCCTCCAGAAGTTGTGAATGCTCCAACACTGGAAGTTTTTAAGAAGATGTTGGATAACCATTTGTCTGAAGTGGTGTAGGGTTTCCTGCCTAAGCAGGGGGTTGGACTAGAAGACCTCCAAGGTCCCTTCCAATTCTATTATTATAACAAACCAATGGTTTGCTATGGGCAGGTTTTGCTGAAAACTGCAAGTAAATATCCGTTTTTGGCCAAAACATCGTAAAATTGCTCATCTGACCACGACATGCTACAAACCACCATAAATGCATGCTGACTGCTGAGGGCTTAAAATGGTCATGTGATCGTGGGGCGGGTGGAATTTTGGAACCAGGTTGTAAGTATCTCCAGGGAGGTCCATCATAATTTTGAATAGTTACTATGCAACCGGTCGTATGTTGAGAACTACCTGAACTCTGCTACAGTACATTATTTTGTTTTATTTATAATATACAGCACCTGGAGACAATCTAAATTTTTGATCCTAAAAATAATATAATGTAATAATTATATTAATTAATATTATAGATAGAGATAATGTATTATATTATATTATATGTTATGTTATGTTATGTTATGTTATGTTATGTTATGTTATGTTATGTTATGTTATGTTATGTTATGTTATGTTATGTTATGTTATGTTGTTATGTTATTTTATGTTTATTAAATATTATATTATATTAATTATATTAATTATTATATTGTTATATTTATTATATATTAAATTAAATTAAATTAAATTAAAATATTATATTTTTTATTTTATTTTATTATTTTATTATTTTATTATTTTATTATTTTATTATTTTATATTACTATATTATATTATTATATGGAAACAGGAACATGACACAATGAAGTGTGTGGACACAACTGAATTTTCTAACTTTTTAGGATCAAAAATTTAGATTGCCTCCAGGTGCTGTATATTATCTGACTGCATTTGCCCTCCTGCCCTCCTTCTTATTCCCTTGGCTGCCCACTTCTATCTATCCTTCCATTAACTTCAAGATATAATTGGTCACATACTTTAAAATAAATGACAGTCTCTGTGCCAGTGCTCCTAGTTGAGAAGTAGCTTTGCATGTGAAATTTTGCAAAGCAAAGAATAATTATGCACAGAACAAATGGCTGCTAAGAACATTCTTCTGCATGTGTGCTTGAAAGATCAGCAATTTTAATTATATGCAGGAGGTTTAAAGTGGCTGAAGAAAAATGGCCGTGTTGTTTTCAAACTGACAGATAGCACACAATATGCTGGTTTTTTAACTTATTTAATTTCTGTTCATTTTAATATTTAATGCTTTGTTATGTTTGTGAGCCGCCCAGAGTCACTTGACAGTAAGATGGGTGGCATATAAATTTAATAAATTAAAACTTATACTGAAACTGACAGCTGTAATTTTAGAGGTGTAAGCCTAGTTCTCAAGTGAGCAATAGCATCATGCTGGTTGCTCAGCAACCACACTTTTTTGGAAATGCCCAAACAATGAGAAATAACCTTATGCTAAGCAGTCTTCAGGAAAGCCACAATTCAAGCAAACAGAATTCAAGCAATTTGTAATTCAGTCAAGATTTATGCAGTTTATTGCTCTGACAAATTATCTTATGGCAATTTTTTTTGTTTAAGATTCCAGTTTGTTAAAGAAAGCAGAAAATTAGAGATTGTAGTTTGAATATAATAAATATACCATGGATAAATGACTGGATACTCCACTTTGTTAAACATTTCTACTTACAGGAATCAACGGCAGTTGATCCATATGCAGCAGCAGCCTTATTCATGTAGACAAACCAATAGGCCTCTTGGTCCCTAGATTTTTAAAATAAATAGAATTTTACGTTTTCGAATTTTGACTGGCGGAGTCTAGAAGGGTCTTTTCTGCCGCTGCCGCTGCATTGTGAAACATCGTTCCCTCAGATGTGAGGAAAGCCCCCAATTTCTAGGCCTTCCGTAAAGGGATGAGAACTTGGCTGTGAGGCCTTGTGGGGGGAGGGGGGGCAGAGGCCTACACAATCATGAGGCTGGCTGGCCCCATTTGAACTCCCCCCTACCTGTATTAACTGCTAATCCCCCATCTTGGAATTTTTCACCTTTGGAAACTTTTATATTATTACGATTTTAAAACTTTTTAACCTTAAATTGATTTTATTGATTATATTGTACACTGCCCAGAGCCCCTCTCTGAGGGAGAAGGGTTAAGAAATATGAAATATAACATTTTCCATTCGGCCTGACTTTTTGGTACTGAAACATCAGAAGAAATAAATACATTTTGAGAGCCTGTTTTCCTTTGGTTTCTGGAAATAAAAATGATCAAAAGTACTCTATTAATACCTTATTTTAATACCATTTGAAATGGTAGTTTAAGCGAATAGTATAAAAAAGTGTATGCCTTTTAATAAAATGTGATAGGTGGAAGGTGTTCCCAGACTCCTGATTTTTTGTATATTGTCTGGGCATTTAGTAATTTAGTGTACTTGTTTTTATGGGTATTGGAGGATCTCAAGTTTGGGGATTTTCACACACACCCCTTCAGATTCAACTACATCTCCAGCTTCGGGAAATTTGCTTCAGGAAGGTATTCCTGGGAGGTAGAAATAAAAGCCACAGGAGAAAACTGGGCAGTGGATGTTACCAAGGAGTCTGTCAGATGGAAGGGTGTGATTCCCCTTCCAGAGGGGAGTCCAGAGAAGGGAATCTGAGCTTTGCAAAGAGAGAATATCTTGACAGGGGTGAGGCTTGCTATATCTGTATTATATACACTCTGAGGGGTGAGTAGCATGATTGATGCCCAATCAAGCACCTTAACACTTTTACACCTGCTGCTTTTGCTGAAGAGAAGATTGTCCCATTCTTGTTGCTGTCAAGAGCAAGTCAGAGCCCAATTTTTTGGGGAGCACAGACCTGTGACAGCACCAAGGATCTCCTGGTTGAACAGGAGTGTGCTGAGGAAGAGAAATAAAATTAACCTAGAGGCATAGAAACACAAATAGTAGGTTCAATAATCAAAGGAGGTGGGTTTATTTTTTTTATCCCATCTTTATTTATAAAAACCCAAGGCAGCAAAAATACCTAATACTCCTTCCTCTTTGCCTCATGATCACCTCATGAGGCAAATTGGGCCAAGAGTTATGGGTTTAGTCACCCAGCCAACTTTCATGCTTAAGGCAGGACTAGAAACACCAGGTTTCTAGTGTGCCTTAACCACTAGACCAAACTGGCTGTTATAATGTAGTTGTAAATAAAATGCTTACACAAATTTAAATATTTTATCTCATTAAGAGTTGATTTTCTCAATCCTGAGAGAAATTACCAGTTGCCAGTCAAAAGGAGATATATTGACAACTTATGTACTAAGTTTATTGACCGGGGAGGAAATATTAAGGGATTGTTATTGCTGTTCAATAGAATCAACTTGTCTAGCTTGATACAGTACTTTCAGAACAGGGCCATTCTGGGTCACATGACCAGACTTAAAATAGGGCCATTGGCAACTTTTTATAAGCTGCCACAAAACTTATTAGACCTAGTTTAATAAACAACCCTGCTCTATTGTGTTGTTTCCTCGTTTAACATTCCTTAGATTGGTATTTAAAAACATTCCTGTACATTTGAATTTTTGTGAATTTGTTTAGTTCAGCGAAAAGCTCTTCCAAAAAGCCTGTGGGTGGCTCTGAAAAGAGCCTTTGGGTCTCAGTATTGTCCCCCGGGGCAGGGTTGGTATCTGGTCTTCACTGAACAGCAACAGGAGCGGTCGTCGGTTTGACTGCGACTTTGGGTGCCTTGGCAGACTTGCTCACGCTGGTGGTGGGCTTGCTGCTACTAGCGCTGTGTAGAATTTCAGTTTTCTTCGGCAATAAAACCGCATGGATATTTGGTAAGACGCCACCCTGGGCGATCGTAACTCCCCCCAGCAACTTATTTAATTCTTCATCGTTGCGCACCGCCAACTGCAAGTGTCGTGGGATGATCCGACTCTTCTTGTTGTCCCTCGCGGCATTACCAGCGAGCTCTAGAATCTCAGCGCTCAAGTACTCCAGCACCGCAGCCAAATATACCGGGGCTCCTCCTCCAATCCGCTCGGCGTAATTGCCTTTACGTAGAAGCCGATGAACTCGACCCACAGGAAACTGCAACCCGGCTCTGGAAGAGCGGGACTTCGCCTTCGCTCGTGCCTTGCCTCCAGTTTTACCTCGGCCAGACATCTTCAAACTCTTCCGCCTCCCAAGACGAAATAGCAGCAAACAATCGCCGTTGAAGGTCTTTTATACCTTTCTTGACCGCATTTCTCTTATTGCGATTGGTTGAAAAGAGCAGACCAATAGGAAGAGTTCTATTTTAACCAATAAGAGACTAGTATCGTCAAAGACCAGTATAATACAACGAAATAACGGCTTTTATAAAGGAAAAAAAACCTTTCGGATGTTCTTTGTATAATTTTACTTCAGTGTTAATTATATGCGAGAGAAGTAATTTACTTTACCATACTAGTAAGATTTAGACATATTTTGTAAATGTTTGCTCTTGTTCATAGTACCATACAATCTATAATTGATTCATTTGATTAAAACCTTCCTGCATATGAAATCATACGAAGTTTTGTGCATGAGTTGGCAGCCACAGGTAAATTGGGAGGCCATATAAATTTGTTTAATAAATATATAATTATAATAGGGAAAGAAAAAACGGCTGAGAAAATTTAGAACTCCAACCACTTTGACCACATCACTTTGAAAAATTCCTTCTTTGCCTTTAACACCCCTATCCCTATTATAAATCAAACGCTGACAAGCAGGACAGGTTGACAAAATATATTTATATTTCTAGTTTGTATGATTACTTTATCAAACCCTTATGTTTAGAAAACTTATGGTTCTTGATAAATTCTAAATACTGGAGATATAGTCAAAACTGTTGACATTCTGGAGATGGATGGCAGTACAAATTGAATAAATAAATGCACCTAATTTAATGTCCAACCCAAATGTTTTGCTTTTCATCCTAAACTTTTATAAGTGAGGGGTCCTTGGTGCTCTCTGAACTTGGTTGTTTTCTTGCAGATATTTCATTACCCAAACTAGGTATCATCATCAAGGTAATGAAAATGTCTGCAAGAAAACAATCAAGCTCCGAAAGCACCAAGGATCCATCATTTCAACCCTGAGCTACAAATATTCTCCTTTATCGGCACTTTTATAAAGCGCAGTTAAACGTTACTTTGCAGGCTAATCTGACCAGGAACTGCGAGTCATACATATGATTAAATGAGTCCGAACTGAAACATGAACCTGAAGCATTCCGTTTTATTAAATGCAACACAATCCACAAGGTTTCTTGAAAGACTTGTTTGAGGGTTTGTTCCCTCAAACGAAGAAGTAGGATTACAATCTTAATATAGACTTTCTGACCAATACTTATTAAAGCTAGCCATAGTACCATTTGCTGTTACGGTACTTTTCTTCGTATCTCTCTCATTGGTCAGTTTTTCTGAATGTAAACCAATTAGAACTTACCATCAGAATCCAAGTTAATATGAACTGGAATGTCTCATTTGAGGCGAACTCGATTCTTAATGACACCGTGGGCGCATCCTAACTAAGATCGCCTCACTTGCTTTCATTTTTAAAGTGTTTATTCACACACCACAGTTTCATGATCACAAGTGAAAATATGGATCCCAGTTATTTCATATTAAATTAACATCGTGAAATCTAAAATATGCCGACCCAAAACTATAGGTGCCTCTCGGAAATCTTAGATTTCATCAGAATACTGTACCGACCAATGCGAATAAAAAGAATTGGGCGGGGGAGAAATGACAAATGTGCTTGTGTATCAGTTTTAACCTTCGGTAAATCCTCCGCCTTAACATACAATAAAAGCGTCATGGAGAATTTTGTGAACTCGGAAATTTGTTTATTAGGATCAGTCCCAAATGTAACTGATCAGCGTACAGAAGAAATACAAAGCTCTATTCTGATGGCTCCGTGGCTGAATCTAGAACTGCGCTAAGGAAGTTCCGTCGAATCCAAACAAATTCATTATCTCCGTCGCACCTGAGAAGATATACCGGTAGCTGCAACGATCTCTTTATAAGCTATTTTTTTTTCCTTCCAATGGGCGACTAGGTATTGTTATTAAGGTAATTCCGTACAGTATTTCCATTTAATTCCATTTTATAAGTTATGTTTAATTCCCTTCAAAACCCCAATAACCTAAGACAAAAATCACAAGTAGGTGATTTTGCTTGCTTCCCGCATCGGATAGTGAAGGCAGAACCTGAACGGTAAAAAAGAAAAAAGAAAGAAAAAAGATCGGACGAACAGTAAACCAGGGCGCTGGTCAAATCAGCTTAGAAAATCCATCTGTTTCGACGCAGGAATACAAACTACCTCTGATTCAACAATTATGTTGGAATATGACGGTTGAGGAGAAAACCCGTCGGTACTAACTTTTCAGTCAGGAGAATCTTTACAGTCAGCACCTTTACAGTCTTTACAGAGGCCCCTTTACAGTCGGCCCTGACAGAAAACTTTGGGGGAAAAATATTGACTTTTAAATAAACATACATGAGATTGTACTGCAGTATTGCTTATTAACTGTTGGTCAAAACACCAATCTGGGAAAAATGCACAATTCTGTGATGCTGTATAATGTTGAGAGGGATGTGAGAAGAAATTGGATTTAATGCACACATCATAAAATACTGGACAGGCTGGAGAAAATAAGCCAATTTTTCAGAATAAAAAAGTAAAGTTCATTGCAGTTTTTCCTGGAATAACATGTGCAACTTCCTCAGGCATAGGAGTTATTTTTTTATGCCTAAAGCAGGACTAGAACTCAGTCTCATGATTAGACCAAACTGGCTCACTTCCTCATGCATAGTAGCTTTTGTAAAAGGTAATCAACTTCTCACAGGGATAGGTTTTCTGTCATGTTTAGGTAGTTTTCAGAGAATTAAGAGAAGTAATGGGCATAAATTAATTTAACAGTGCAACTTGCATGAGAAGCTTCATTTGTTCAAATATATGTCCTTCCACAGCAATCATTAAGTCTTGTCCTCTTTTATCTTTGCCGACTCTAATTTATCAAACTCGGAGAACAAAATTCACTGGAATTATTCAGTTCCATGTGAATTATGTCTTCTGGTCTTTCTGTTTTTCACCAGTTAGAATCTTCCGAAGAAAAGGGGTGAGATTATTGAAAATGTCTGACCTGACTGAAAACTGAATGTTTTCCAGGAGACAATAAAAAAACAACATAATGTCCATTCTATAGCTGACTCTGATCATTTTATAGCCATTTATGATTTCTCCATTGCAGTCTATAATTTCTCAACATCCCTTATGATGTTTAAATAAATGATAGTCAATATAATGTTTTGTGTCATTTTTTTTCTTCATTGGTTCCTAGGAGATAGCAACAGATAGGGCTTTAATAGATGTATTTGCAGAATAAAGTACACCAGGCTAGAAACCTGCCTTTGGGTTTCTTTGGGCCAGTCATTTTCTCTCAGTCCAAATCACCTCACAGGGTTGTTGTGGGGAAAATAGGAGGCAGAAGGTGTATTATATATGTTTGGGTTATTTATAAACATAATAAAGGTGATATACAAATAAAATAGAATGAGCATTCTCCTACCTCTTCATGCTATATGAAAAGGCTTATTCGTCATCTGCTTTACTGCAAATCTAAGTGTATTTTAGTTGCTGTAATTTTGAGGAGTGGAACTTTATTCTGTCCCTAGGCTATAATCCCAACAGTTATTTTATTCTGGAAACTGAAATCCTTTCTAAAGTATTTTTTTCAAGATGAAGGCAAAATAGAACTCAACGCTGAGGGCAAAATAGTAATTCTGACAGAAAATGTAGCACATTTTAATCTTGCCCTTTCTCCAGAGAGTTTAAACTAGCTAAAAATCCTGTGAAGTAAATTAGTTGAAAGGTTAATGGGCTAATAGCTTCAGGGGAAATTGGGGGACTGCCTGTTAAAACCCTGGCTTTTAATTGGATATACTTTCTGATTCCAGATTTGCTCCATGTTCAATCAGCTGGGTATGTACCCTAAGGATATATGGTATTACCTTGCATCTAAAACCCCTTCTTAAAAGTGTTCTTGTTGCCGAATCTATAAAACTTTTGGATTTCAGGTCAGGAATCATCTCAAGGGTTCAATCTAGAAAACTCTTGCTATCTGAATCATCATGTACTTTCTACATTTTATCTTCACCTTTTTTCTTTTATTGATATTATTGTAATTCCTTGGATTGTTGTAAGCTATCCAGAGTTATTAAGAGTTTAAACATGCAAGATTAATAATCAATAATTATGATTAGCAAATTAGGCTTTGCCCAAAGTCAGGAAAGCTCTAGATTAGGTACATGATGATTCAGATAGCAAGAGTTTTCTAGATTGAACCCTTGAGATGATTCCTGGCCTGAAATCCAAAAGTTTTATATATTCACCAACAAGAACACTCACCTTGAGGGAAGCCTGCTTGAGTTATTTGAGAACTATGTTCTCTCCATGAGAGCAACTATCTCAGCAGCTGAGCAACTATCTCATCCAGTGACATTTACCTCATCAGCTGCCTTCAAAGGGGGATGAAGATCTGCTAATGTATTTCCATTTCATTATGAAATGAATGACCTAGACTTAAGTCCTGAAACTCACATTTTATTTTATGAGAAAAAGTTTATTAGGTAATTACTCGAAAGCTTTTTGAAAGCAATTTAGTGGAATATTAGAAAAATAACCTGTACTAAGAGCGCTTGGATGGGATAGCTTGAGGGAGAGGAAAGATGGACAGCTGTAGGATTGCAGCTTCTATGTAAGATGGAGATCGTGCAACCTTAGTTTCAAACCTGCCTGAAATGTATTTTGATTACAATTTAGGTTCCTTTGTGAGAAAAAAAAATAGTGGCTCTCCTCTACTATCTTATTTAGTAGGAAAAGAGGCCATTTAGTATATCTCATACATTTGTTCTAGCCTATTTTGGTGCAAAGTTGTGCCTTACTCTGTATTTCAGTTGAAATTGCAGTCTCAAGAAACAGCCTGCCTTTCATGTTTGCTTTCTATTTGTCATATCTTGATCTACTTTTGCCTTGATATTATCTTTATTTTTAATTCCTAAAATTGCTTTACATACCTATGCCAACTGTATCCTGTCTAGAGGCTTGCAAATTCTGCAGCCTTTTAGTTTCTTTGTGTAGCCTTTTATTTAGTTTTTCTTATGCACATAATTTCAATTATAATTATAATCATAATTAAACATAATTAAACATAATTATAACCCTGTACCAAAAATATTATTACATATATGTAATGTCCAGTGTATTCTCCTGGTTTGATTATATTATTGTGTTACTGATTATTTGTGAATTTTTTGTTATTATGTCTTTTCATTATGCTATCTCGAAAGTGGAATATTCAATTTCTTGCAAATGTTATGTATTAGCAGAACTGCATGCAAGTAAAAATAAATTTAATGCCCCAAACCTTTTTAAATTTCTTTCTTTACTATCTTAAAGCAGCTTTGTATCATCATGACACAAGCCCTGCCCCTTTGCAAAATTGCATGGTGAGTCTACATTGCAAGTATTATTGTGACAAGTAATATAACAGAAAAATGAACATGTGGACTTTTCCAGACAGTTAATTTTTCTACCACTGACATGACCCATACTCCCATCATTCTCACAATATTGTAAAAAGATAGAACTCATACCAAATGTTAATAACTGGGTACCCCCCCCCCGCTACAAATGTGAATTTTCTTCAGAAACTGCTCCATTTGTGGTTATTCAAAGATCAAGTGTTTTCATTCAGAAATATTGTGAGATGTGTTTGTAAGGAATGCATTCTACAAACCATACTGTGACAACCATACTTGTCATATCCACCTTAAATGAAGTTCAGGTAGTCAGTTGCTTCTCCCCTTTACTTACCGGTACATGGCTTATTTCCAAGGAATTGTGTATTTTTATGATGGACAAATATATGGGAAACCAAACATGATTTCCCCCTCATTTTTTGATATAAATTAATTTACCATACGGTACAGACATTAGCATCTCCCACCCAGATCGGTTCACACATCCACAGACTTTGAACCCATTTCTTTTCTTGAAAAATATGCTTGTTTTGGTAAGACAGATTCTCCTCAGAGTCTGCACTTTAGAATAACTAAAAACAATACCCCAGATACCACAGGATCATATTTCCTCCTGACTAATTTATACCTCCCTCAAGTATGTGTAAGCTTGATAGTATAAAATTGGCTATATTCAAATATATTTTTTTTCCAAAGAAGGCCTTTTCACTAGCCTCTTCCCTATATTTTTGAAGTATTTACATTTAAAAGAAAAAGTCTTGTTCATTCTTTTACTTAAAATATATTTTAAGAATATAAAATTACATGAAGACAGAGCATATCAAATGAATGAAGCTTCATTTAGAGCTATACACACAAATACATACTTGGACACTTTTCCCTCTGAATCAGAGTATATCAGAGAGCTAGCTTTTTTACAGTAGATTTTTATTTGATTAAGAGAGGATTTTTCTCTCAATAAACAGATATCAGCATATACACCTCATTATTATTAAGTTATTATTCCTTAAAAAGTCAACAGAGAGAGGAACAACTGAAATAGCAACAATCTTTTGTGACCTATTTTCCATTCCTATGTGGGTGTATATAAGTCTCCTTGTAGCTAGCTTTAAAAAAAAGTGGTAAATTTATTAGAAATTAAAATTAAAAAGATACAAATTAAAAGAAATGAATAAAGAAAATACAAAGTACAGAAAAGGAAAAAAATCAAAAATATTGAAAAGGAAAAACTAAGCATATATTTAAGGTATATGTAAAAAAATAGATCAAAAAGAAAGGAAAAATATATATAATAAAGATAAATAAAGAAGTGGCTTCCTCCTTCATCACAAGTATAAACAATTTTAACAACTTATCATCTTCCCTTAAAATATAGCAAGTGCTCTCTTCCTATATCTTATCTATAAACAAGTTCTTTAAAGTCTCGTCTTTCAGTCCTGATCAGCCAAAATTCATTAAGGGTTACCAGAGATAATACTATATTTATTTTAATCTTGATCAAATAAACCAACTTCCTTTTAACAATCTCGATCTTTAGTCCTGTCAAACAATGTCCTAAAAGTTGATTTCTTTTAATTTTTATTTTGTCCCTTTTCATAAAATTTTTCAAAACTTTAATAAGACTTTTGTAAATTCAATATGGAAAAGTTATTCAGGTGACTCTTTTAGTTTATCATTGGTTTATCATGTTTTTAAGAGAATTTAAAAAGCATTTTCCCACAGGAAGAATTCTTATAATTACCGGTAATTTCAAAATCTTATTTCTAAACATTCTGATCCCTTAGTCAATTTGTAACTTTCCTAAATCAAAGTTCCAGTCACCCGTTTTTTATTTATTCCAAAATACTTAATTCTTAGACTTGTATTTAAAACTACTTTCTCTAAAGATTGAAGGAAACTCACCCAATGCTATAAAACCTGCCGATTCAAAGGTTCCTAATAGCAATAGCACTTAGACTTATATAGCGTTTTTTACAGTGCTTTACAGCCCACTCTAAACGGTTTACAGAGCCAGCATGTTGCCCCCAACAAAGCAGTTAACAAACAATTTCCAAAAGTCATTAGAAAAGGAACTATGCAAACCCACAGTTCTTTTAAAGGCAATGACCACAGTTTGAGCAAAGCTGACTTTTCTGCATTTCCTACAGCTCTAAACACTCCAGAGACGGTTGTCTTGCAGCCTTCTTACAAGAAGCAATTGTATGGAGCACTTGTGGGCTATCTCAAGTCCGTTCTTTGTCCAGAGAGGAAGTACGAAGAACTGGTCTACTCACTGGCTCATTATTCTGCTGCAGTTGTTGCTGAAAATGGAGCCAACTTCAATTCACCATTTCTTCCCCAGAAGTCCCTTGCTTTTAAAATTTGTGGAGAAAAATTCCATTTTGAACTTCATCACCAAATTGTTTCACGTTCTCCTTGGAGGACACAACTCTTTGGGTACAACGCATTCTATGAATACCCCTTTCTTCTTGAAGCTTAGTCTTGTTTTTCTCTAAAACAGCACTCAGGATGGTAAATCACATAGTCTCCTGCTCTCATTCAGCTCCATCTTGGGGCAGGGTGGGGGGCATTAACAGAAGGAGTGCCCAAAAGATGGAGTTGTTTGAGAGGAGGAAATGTCTTCTGCTTCACGACAATGTGCTTGCATGCATGCAATTATTCTGTCATTTCAATGCAAGTAGTCCTTGCTTACCAACTGCCTTGTTTAGTGACCATTCAAAGTTAATGTTGGTGTAAAACAAACCCCCAGTTTTGTGACCAACCCTTACATTTATTACCATTGCAGCATCCTGCAGCTCCAAGATTGCCATTAAGGTAAAGGTAAAGGTTCCCCTCGCACATATGTGCTAGTCGTTCCCGACTCTAGGGGGCGGTGCTCATCTCCGTTACAAAGCCAAAGAGCCAGCGCTGTCCGAAGAGGTCTCCGTGGTCATGTGGCCGGCATGACTAAACGCCGAAGGCGGACGAACGCTGTTACCTTCCCACCAAAGGTGGTCCCTATTTTTCTACTTGCTTTTTTTACGTGCTTTCGAACTGTTAGGTTGGCAGAAGCTGGGAGAAGTAACGGGAGCTCACTCCATTACGCGGCACTAGGGATTCGAAGCGCCGAACTGCCAACTTTTCTGATCGACAAGCTCAGCGTCTTAGCCACTGAGCCACCGCGTCCCTCTATTATATCTATTATATCCATTAATATGCTTCATAACTGGCTTCCAACAAGCAGAATTAAGCAAGCAGTGAAATCACAAATTGTGGTCATGAGATGTCTCACTTAATGATCCAGGCACTTAGCGGTGAATCAGGAGTGCTTATTTACCATCAGCTTATCAAGTACTTAGGAGGGAAGGGTTTGGCAGCACAAGGGAAGGAGAACCAATGACTTAATAGCCATCTATCAACACCCCAATCAACAACTAAAAAGTCACACACAACAGGCACCATCTAAATGCCACACAAGGAATAGCCCAAAGCACAAACTGCTAGGAGAGAAGTTCCCTGAGGATGGGCTCCAGCACAGTCCAAAAGCTTGGAAAACTAACCCTCTGGTCCTGGTGACTGACCCAATTTGGATCCTGCAATATTATCCTGGGACACATATATTTCGCCTTCATTCATCTTAGCGATAGAGTTGCCAGTCCCATTCCTGCCCTTCCACCCTGTGCATTCCCTTCACTTTGTTCATGAGAGGCAACCTGTGGGCTACATGCTGTTCAGCCTGCCTCTCTCGATTTTATTTCCAGAGCTATCCAGATAGTGCTTCCCAAACACAGCCCTAGTTTGCTGAATTATAAGAACAAGATTTTTATATTTTTATTAAAAAAAAAACACACACACAAGCCTCAGGGAAGGTGCATTAAGCCTCCCATTGCATTAATACAGTATTCTATTTTAAAAGCAAACCTGAAAAAATAAAAATAAAGGCTTAACATTTTAGCCCCCACTCCTCACTATGTCACTACCATATTTGACCTAAGATGTCATTCACATAGAGTGGGGAAAATATTTTTTTTAGAGTATAATCCCTGACTGCCAAAAATGTTGCCCCCCTCACCAGCGGCGGGTTGCTCCCTTACTGGTGCCGGTGCGCTGCGCGTGCATCTCCACGCTTTGGGGGGGGCGCTCACTACGCACGCGCGCCCCCTCGCGCGATTTTGCTTCTGCGCAAAATCTCACGAGGAGATGCGCACGCAAGAGACATTTTGGTGCGGTTTTGCTTCCGCGCATGCGCAAAAGCAAAATCTCGCCAAAATCTCACGCGCGCGCGCATCCCCTCACGAGATTCTGGCGCGATTTTGCCTCCGCGCATGCGCAAAAGCAAAATCGGCCAAAAATTCACGAAAAAAATGGTGACACACACGGTCGACCGGCAGAGAGGGCTCTGGAGCGGTCACACACAAATTGCACAATCGGCTGCTCCCTACCGGAGCTGTGCACTGGGAAGCTCCGGCAGGAACCCACCTCTGCCCCTCACTTAAAACACATAATAACACACATGTCCCACCTTAGCCTATTGCTCCAAGGTTGTTTATCCATTCCTGATCTACTTCCAAACTTGTGGGGGTCAAGTAGACCCCCACAAGAGGTAAATCAGCAGCAGGTAAGTAAGATATAGAAAAGGCTGGCTTCCAACTTTTTCTTGCTTGAGGTGAGTGACATCCTTCTGTCTAGTCAAGAAGACCCCATAAGTTTCTCCTTCTCCATGATTGCAAAGCTGCAGTAAGAAGAAGTGATCCCTATATGACAATCTACAGCCCTTGTGTGATATGGAAAATGAACTGCCTGTCTCTGTCTAGTGCCATATAATGTGAAGAATAATTCTACTGCATTCAATTTTCTGATTGAACCTCTCTTAAAGGAAAGTCATCAATGACACAGTCTAAGCCAGCACCCTACCCCTACATATAAGAAGGGGAAGACTACTTCCCCATCGAACGCGGCTGAGAAGAAGGTGAATATATGCTTTTGGTGATTGACGTCATGGAAGGCAACTAGCTCCATCTCATAATCCAAGTAAACTCCCAGTTTCCTGGGCTTCTTCTTCAGAGTCAGGGGGGTCTTGGGTAGGGTAAGAGCTTTGTATTGGATCCGATCTTTCCCCACTGCCCAGATTCCTTCTTCTGGGACAAGGATGAGCTTTCCCTTCCTCTTCATGGAATTTCTAGCCACCCCCAAGGCCCAATACCCATCCTCTCCAACTTCTACTTCCCAATAATGCTTCCCGGAGGAAAATCCCTCCCTTCCCAGGACACAGCGCTCCATATTAAATCTTTTAGGACTATATGGTAGGCTCTGCCACGTGAATCCCTGTATGACAGTTTTCTGGTCTGCAGCCAGGATCAGGTCTTGGTTGGCCGTTTCTGGATCCAGAACTATGTTTGCTGAGAGGAAAAGGAGAAGTGGGAAAAGAGAAAGAAGGTGAGGATGAAAAGACAATGCTGCAATTGCCCCATTCTTAATTATAATGAAGAAGAAATTGATCAGCCCATAAATCTTATTTTGAAACAACTTTTAGCGCTTATCCGATTAAAAGACCCATTTCCAAGGCTGCACCAAGTCTCCCTTGATCTACGGTATTTAGTCGATGTTATGAATGACACTTCCCTGGACTAAATTGTGCAGCAAAACAAGGAGGTGGTATCTTCATGCCTAAATACAATAGGCTAACGTTTTCATTTTAAATAAAATACACAATATATTTGATATCTGAGTATATACTAAGTAGATAATATTTTGTACTTACTGCCTAATTTTTGGAAGTCTTTTTATTGTAGTTTTAATCATATGTTGACACAAGGACAGTTTCCCCCTGAATGCCATCACTCTGCTTAACAACTAATTCCCACAACACTGTCAAATAATTTACCAAGACTGTATTACTATTCTTTTCTTCGTTACTAGTATCTAACTCTTCCCACTTATTACTATAACCATGCTGCTTGTATCTTTCAATTTATATTGTTTTTATTTATTTCCTAGTATGATTGATAGCTTATTAGTAACCTTGACTATCACTAAGTGTTGTATCTTTTTATTCTTGATGAATGAATTTTATTCTCCTTATGTACACTGAGAGCATATGCACCAAAGACAAATTCCTTGTGTGTCTAATCACATTTGGCCAATAAAGAATTCTATTCTATTCTATTCTATTCTATTCTATTCTATTCTATTCTATTCTACTCTACTCTACTCTACTCTACTCTACTCTACTCTACTCTACTCTACTCTACTCTACTCTACTCTACTCTATTCTATTCTATTCTATTCAGGTTCTCAGCCATCCAGGTAGAATTGTCTGGAAGTTGAGTCATGGAAACAACAGGACTCAGCAAGAAAAAAAAGGAGCCCAGTTGCCATAACTCAACTTCCAGACAATTCTACCTGGATGACTGAGAATCTTCACTGACATATTGCCAGATAGTTTGGGGAAGAAACCCTGAGGTTGGTGCAGGAATACTCCTAAGAATTTTAGGAGTATTTCAACAACTCTCTGCTTACTCAGATTCCCCTAATCAACTTGTTTAGATGCTAAAGAAGCTGATTGGATGGACAGCAAAACATCTCAAACCAACAAGAGGAAAAAAAATCCAGTTGGCACGACTCAACTTTAAAACTTTAATATGTTTTCATATTATTTTAGTTTAATGAGTTACAAACTTCCCAAAGTCACCTAGGTGAGCTGAAGGTGAAAAAAATTGATAACTACCGTAAATAAAATAAATACAAAATAAAATTAAAAAATGTAGTCATCTGTTAAACTCAGAGCCTAAAATTAGCTATTTGCACAATGCATGAAAAGGTCTTTACACATGGATGATAGGGCATCTATGGAAGTCCCTTGCGTAAGTCCCTGCTAAAAAAATTAAATTTCCCCATAGAATTTTTTAAAAGAATGATATCAAAATCTCCATGTGTATTGTTTTTGTCATTGAAAAATGCCGCTGGGCTGATGGTACCTGATTCCTTTACATATAAATACCAGAACTTAGCACATGACAACACTTTTGAATTTAAAAAAAATATTCTTTGGAGTATGGAGTAAAAACCTCATTAAATCTTGATGTAAAATATTCAGTTTCACAGATTAGCAAAACAATGATGGAATTTACATTTTGGAGTGATAACAAACAGGACAGCCACCAACCTTTTTCTATTGGTATTACCATGTTCCTCCAATCTAAAAACAAGATTAAAGATTAAAATAAACCAAAGGAACAGTTTAATATTGAAAAAATAATTAAAAAAAACAGCTGTTCAAAATCACTACAAAGTAATTTTCTTTCTGCATCATTAGAACATAGCATAGCATAGCATAGCCCAAGTGCCTTTAAGTTTTAGGGCTTCCTGGATCCAATGTTTTTCTATACAAATTTAAATCATTACCATTGTCATTATCTTTTGGTTCTGAATGAGGTTGCCCCCGATTTGATGCCTACGATATTTCTATTTCTATTTTTAAGTGTCCGCTTAAAAAAATGTGAAGGAGTTTGAAAATTATAGTGTTACACATATTTTTTTTAAATTCACCTAAAGGAGTGACCATTGCTCAATATTAGAATTACATGCTTTGCATATTGGAGACCCTAAATTTAATCCCTTTAGATAATAGGACTAGAACTTTTGTTAAGACTCTTATTTGAAACCATGAAAATGCTGAATGTCATACCAGCATGATTGAGATAATTGGTTTGCTTGCTGGTAATTTTCTGAAGCGCACACTTTGTTCAACAGATATTTTGCTATGGGCTTTTATTTGTCCCTTTCTGTTTTGTTACACAGAGTGACGATTTTACAAAAATGTAATTAAGTTAATATTCTTCCTTTCCCATGAAAGACACAACACAGAATCACCTGTAATACCTATGTCATACATTAAGGAATGCTTAATCTCACTGGAACTGATGTGTTTAAGATTGATAACTTCTGTATTAGATTGTGGCCCAAATGTTTTTCTCAAAAAACAAAGAAGAAAAAGAAAATCACTTACTCAGTTCAGTGACCAGCTTTCCTAGAATAGAAGAAAACAAAAACAACTTATTACTGTACTGCTGCAGAAAACATAAATGTGTGGCTTTAACTCCTCTCCTCAGGATGCCAGTATAGGGCATTGCATGGCAAAACAACTAGACACAAAGACAGTTTTCCCGCCATGCCATCACTCTGCTAAACATCGAATTCCCACAGCACGGTTTTATGCCTAAGGATATTTACCCATGTTATCCTTCTCATCTTTCCTATTACCTTCTCCTATTGGTATCTTATGATTTATCACTTTGTTGTTTGTATCTTATGATTTATGACTGTATTTACGATTTACGATTTACGATTTATCACTTTGTTGTTTGTATGTACACTGAGAGCTTATATACCGGAGACAAATTCCTTGTGTGTCCAAACACACTTGGCCAATAAAGAATATTCTGTTCTGTTCTTTGCCATCATTATCTGTAATTAAAGCCAACTGGTATTCCCTAAGTCTTTGGAGAAATAATGAACAAAATAACAGCTAAATGTAATAATCATTCAATATATAAGATAGCAATAGCACTTAGACTTATATACCGCTTCATAGTGCTTTACAGCCTTCTCTAAGCGGTTTACAGAGTTCAGCATATTGCCCCCAACAATCTGGGTCCTCATTTTACCGACCTCAGAAGGATGGAAGGCTGAGTCAACCTTGAGCCTGTGAGATTTGAACAGCTGAACTACTGAACTAGCAGTCAGCTGAAGTAGGTTGCAGTGCTGCTTTTAACCACTGCGCCACCTCGGCTCCTATATATTATCTAATATATAAGATAATAGAAAACTAAGCAAGAGCTTTGGTTTTTTTTCTTTCATGTTATACTGTTGATAGATTGATTTTGGAGGAGGATTGATTTTGGAGGAGGGGAATTATTTCTTTAAACCAGTGGCTTTTAAAATATGGTCCAAGAATCTCCTTTGACAATTATTGAAGATATTTGCAGAATTTTTTTAAAAAGTCATTCTTCTCATTATTGCCTTTTATTTGTTACAAAATATGTTTTCCTTATTTTAAGAAATTTTTATTAAATTTCAAAGATAAAAGGTTAGGTTTTTTTTATAATTTTGTTACAAAATTATAACAAAAAAGGAAAATTGGGGGCAATAGAGAATGTTTAATGTATGTTTTTTCATGAAATACATTTACGTTACTACGTAATGGGTTTAATGTTATTTTTACTTGATTCAATAAATAAATATTCTGCAAAGGCATTAATTTTAATTTTTAATGTGGTAAATATTGATAAATATAACCTATACAAACAAAGGTCTTTTGGAGTTTTCCATAGTTATTAAAAATTCAAAAAGATTTTTTGATTAAAAAAATTAAGAAGCACTAATTCAAACAATGGGTGAATTGGATGACCAATCTACCACTAGATGGCAGCAAAGTGTAAGGCTTTTTAATAGCTGTTGGCTGCCATCTTGTGGTCCTTTTTATGCAGCTGAGATAGAGTTGTTGAGAAACTGAAATTCAATTAAAGATTAACTGAATATCCCTGTGGGAATTGTAAACTATCCTAAGAACATAACTGAGGAAAGAAAGTAAGGAAAAAGAAGCTTTTAATGTGCTGCGGCCGGGGGGGGGGGAAGGGAATTTTGCGATGGCTCCCTTAATATCATTAATATTATGGTTAATATCATTCTCTCCTGTTTTGTGTACCTTTTTAAAATTATTTTTAATTGTGACTGCTTTTATGTTTTTTTAAATTAAGTGCTGTATGCCACCCGGTGTCGCTTTCATGTAAGATGAGCAACTACATAAATATGATAAATACATAAAATTGCCTGCTAGGCTACAAAGTACAAAAGCTGAGTTTTTTCTATTATTTTTTCAGTTCTACACATTCAGCCTGGAATGGGCTGATCAATTTCAACACTAGAAGGACCAATTAACCAACCCATTGAGAAACAATGGCTATGGAAGCCAACATTCAGTCAACCTTGCTGCCAAAATTCAGTCAATCTTGCAGTGGAGTGAGGGGTGAGGGGACAGATTAAAGGGGCAGATTAGAAGAACCATGAGATTGCCAGCATAGGACACATCATTTCAGGTCACCTCCCTGAATATGCCCTATACTAACTGCATGTAGCATCTTGAGGCAGAATATTCGGGAAAATACTCCTTCTGGAGCAGAGCATCTTACACAGGGGTGGGCTGCTGGGGGCTTGCAGGGGTTTGGGAGAACCTTTAACTAAGATTCTGTGCGGTTCAGAGAACCCCCAAATCCCACTCCTGGCTGGCTCCACCCACCCCACCCCGCCCCTCCCAGGAGTCCCCACGCAGCCCATTTTGGATGCAAGTAAGTGCAGGGCGCACGCAGAGGCTCGGGGAGGGCAAAAAACGGGCCTACCGCAAGTTCGGGAAGAGGGCCTCCATAGCCTGGGGAGGCCATTTTCGCCCTCCCAGAGGCTCGAGAAAAGCCTCTGGAGCCCAGGGAGGGCAAAAACGTCCCCTCGCCATGGTGCAGGAGGCCAACTAGGCCACGCCTACCATGGCCACGCCCACCCAGCAACCAGGCAGAGAACCCCTTGCTAAAATTTTTGAAGCTCACCCCTGACATACACACATGCTTAGTGGTAAATGAATGCTAAGGTTGTCAAGCAAAGAGACAAGAAGAGTAGTGTGCCATTCTTGCACTGAGGCAAGAAGATTTTATGGATTTATCCTTGGAAGAAACATTAGCCAGTGTTCCAATCTATTAAGAAACACCGATTCCAACCAAACACAATTACCGTAACTGCAGAGCTATCTCTCAATTAACTCTGTATGAACACTACTTTTATGCCAGTTAAAGGGCAGTTTGTTTGTTTGTTTGTTTGTTTGTTTGTTTGTTTGTTTGTTTGTTTGTTTATTATTTATATGCCGCCCAACTCCCAAAGTTTCCTATGTACTCACTGTATTTGTTCAGTAGGTAAAAAGTAAATATAGTTAATCCAACCACAGCCATTAGGGAAAAACACAGAGCTACTATCCAGGATGACACTTTGGGGAAGAAATGATCTGAAAAATGAGAAAAGCATAGATGAATGCATTTTAAAGCAACCCTGAAATATTGGAAAATGCTCTGCTTTTATCTTTCCTATCCCTTCTGCTATGATTCATGAATGTTTCAGAAGCATATGCCTTAACCGGTACCATACACCCAAAATTCACACTATGCCACTGATTCAGATAAAAAACATTTTCCTTACATCTTCCCGAACTTTTGGTCCTCAAGAGTAAAAAAAAAAGAGAATGCAGTACAGAGTGCAGTACTGCAGGCTACTTTAGCTGACTGTGATCAGCAGTTCAGCTGTTCAAATCTCACGGGCTCAGGGTTGACTCAGTCTTCCATCGTTCCGAGGTAGATAAAATGAGGACCCAGATTGTTGGGGACAATGTAAAATATACATTGCTTAATGGTGTAAACCGCTTAGAGAGTGCTTGCACTATGAGGTGGTCTATAAGTCTCACTAATAAATAATAATGAATAAATAAATAAATAAATGCAAAGAAATATACTACATGGCCTCATTTGAGATTTTCTTCTTGGAAAGATGCCTTGTATAACTCTTCATTGACTTTGAGTTTGCCCTAATCAAGACATGGGCACCAGCTGCCAATATGTCTAATTCTGAATTCAGAATTTCAAACTCGTATTGCTGCAAAGCCCAGTTTCTAAAATACAGAATAGCCATTAACAGAGTTTATTGACTCACTTGTTATGTGGATGGTTGACTCCTTTTCCAGATCAAGGAGGCTGTTTCTGATGACACAAGTCAAGTTTGAACTTCCTTTTAGAATGATGTCAGCTTGTACATCGAACGTCCCATCATTTCTTTGTGAATCTTTTTTTGCCAACGAAGATAGAAGCCTTCCATTGAGCTCTCTCCACAGAACCTCAGGCTTTGGATACCAGCCACTGGAACGACAAACCACTCGGATCCCACTGTCCTGATAACCTTCAATGGAAAGGAGAGGAGCAGGCCCTGATGCTAGATATGGGATAAACATGCATATTTTAAGCGTTTTCAGGCTGTTCCAAAGATAGGCATCCTGCAGAGTCAGGGAAATCTGCAACCCCAAAACCCCTAAGTTGACATTCTGGCTTCAATTGCTAGAAAAACTAAGGAATGCCTTCCTACCATTGTGAGATGAAAACACACACAAAATCCCATAATACAAGGGTGAGTCAAAACGTAATGCCATTTTCTTTAGGACAGGTATAATTACCAACACAGGAACATGTAGCATACATCAAAATTAAGCTGGTCCTCTGTGGATCACATTCCTACTTCTCAACATAGTCACCGTTTCTCTCAATAGCAATGTTCCACCTTCGAATGAGAGCCTGTATCCCTGCCTTGTAAAATTTTGTTGACTGTTCTTTGAGCCACTTCTTCACTGCAGTTTTCACTTCCTCGTCACTGGAATAATGTTTGCCTCTCAAACTCTCTTTCATGGGGCCAAAGAGATGATAGTCTGAAGGCGCTAAATCTGGTGAGTATGGAGGATTATTATTCCAGTGACAAGGAAGTGAAAACTGCAGTGAAGAAGTGGCTCAAAGAACAGTCAACAAAATTTTACGAGACAGGGATACATGCTCTCATTCGAAGGTGGAACATTGCTATTGAGAGAAATGGTGGCTATGTTGAGAAGTAGGGATGTGATCCACAGAGGACCAGCTTCATTTTGATGTATGCTACATGTTCCTGTGTTGGTAATTATACCTGTCCTAAAGAAAATGGCATTACGTTTTGACTCACCCTCGTATAAGCAATAAAATAAGTTTTTTTTTAAAAGAGAAAGAAATCTTCAAAAAAGGAGGGAAGAAACGAGAAAAATTAAAACCTCATTTGTATCCATGTGATGAGGTGCTATTCACTTTGAGTTATTGTCCCATTTATTCTGTCTTTCAGCCCCAGCCCAAATATTAAATCAGGTTCTTGGCCCCCAGAAGTTGTCCTCTTCTACTTTGTTCAAACAGTTATGGAATAGCAGAAAGATATCCAACCCTGAGAGATAAAAGAATATTTGTTTTTTAAAAATACCGTAGGATCAGAAGATTGTCCAGTCTAATCTTCATCCTGTAATTATTTAGATTTTTTTAAATCATCACCCCGTCTCCCTCTTCATCCCCAATCCAGGTATAAAACCTAAATTCTGCAATAGGAAGTTGGCATACTGCATAACAGGTGTCTTTGGGTGTCAGATGAGGCATACAAAACAAAACATACGCTAGTACTATTATTCCGGAGAACTTTTTTAATGTCTGAATTATGATGAGTATTGACAACTTTCCAATTTGTATGCCTCTATTTTTTTTACCTCTTAAGGCAAAGAAGTAAGCGTGATTTTTTCCTCCTCCTCCTTTCAAAACGATCCTAACCTTTCCTTCCAACATAAGATGAATGGTGGATTGAATCAGTTCCAGACACTGCTATCATAAGAACATGAAATGAGACCTTCCAGGTCTGATAAAACTTCCAACGGTAGCATTTCAGATATTTCTAGTAAGCCTACAAACAGAGCATGCAGTCAACAGTACAGTACGTCTCAATTCTTCTCAGCATTCACTATTAGAAGCATATTGCACCTGAATATGGATGTTCCAATCAGGTATCACAGGTGTACAGCCAGTCATCAGTGGGGTTGCATACCTTTAAAGGACCAGAATTCAGACTTTGGGTGGTGGTAAATATTTGGGATGTCACTTAATTGAAGAAGCTCAAGGAGTGATAAGGGCAGCATTTATTACCAAAAGTAGCTGCCTGAATTTGCTTTATAGCAGATGGGGAAACATCAACCCTCAACAATGCAGCTGTAGGAGATTACCAGACTGAGCAGACGGGAGGAATCAAATGCATCATGAGTCCTTTCGTGCCCACAAGAGATCTAAGTCCAGCCCACCTTGAATTCCTCTGACTCTTATCTACCGCCTACTTGCTTCAACTGTTAGTAGTTCAGATTCAGGGGTCCTTGATGCTCTCTGAGCTTGCTTGTTTTCTTGCAAACGTTTCATTACCCTAACTAGGTAACATCATCAGTACTAGCACTCTAGCACTGATGATGTTACCTAGTTAGGGTAATGAAATGTTTGCAAGAAAACAAGCAAGCTCAGAGAGCACCAAGGACCCCTCATTTCAACCCTGAGCTACAAATACTCTCCTTTATTAATAGTTCAGATTCTTGTAGAGAGTATAAGCTTGCAATAAACCTTTATATTCATTTGAACTGCCTGGATTTCTGATTTCCCATGCCTGGCAGCAGTCCAGTCCTGTCTAAAATTGGTAGCAAAATGGCAATTTTTGGTGGCATGATTTAGCCCCCTCTCCCATTTTATCTTCAAACATCTGGGAAATTCAATTATGTTGTGCTTGCTTGTTTTTTTTAATGCTGACATTGAAAAAGGAAAAGCTAAGTGTTTCAACCAACCATACTTTCTGGTCCCCATGTCAAGGAAGTGAAAAAGAAATAAATGGCCACTGGAAGAAAAATGGTTACCCACCTTGACATTACGGAAGGGTAATCCTTATTCCTTCTAAACATCAAGAAAAACAGAATAAGTAGGTTGAAAGATTTTTGGGGGAGAAACCTTAATAGTCCTGGTTTTCTCACAATCTAAGAACATACTGTATTGAAAGGTTGATGATTGCAAAGGTTTTAGAGTCAACTTTGATTACACATTTCTATTAAAAAAGATTTGCCCCTTACTTACCAGTCACTTTCATATCTAATGTGGCTTCCTGTTGGAAACTACCATTCTTAACAGAGCAGTGGTAGTGTCCCTCATCAAACAGGCTAATGTTAAAAATCTTCAGCTCAATCTTTCCATCCCCAATGCCATCTTTTAAAAATTCTGTTCTTCCTCGGTATTCTGGCTGCTGCTGTTCGAGATGATCTTTGCCACTGCGATAAAGGTGTACATAGGAAGAATTTTGGGAGCGGAACCAAGTAATCTCCATATTCTGGACATTTGTTCTGGGGGACAGATGACAGTGTAGCACAATGGTCTCCCTCAGAGAGGCAGTGACTGGGTGATGTGGTCCAAGCAATGTCAGCTGCACTGTGAAATATACCAAATGCATAAAAATTATAAATGGCCAAATCAACTGAAGGAGCAACACCATATAGGCAACTCATCTAATCATGTCAAATAGCAACTGATATTTGGCTGAACTATTAATCCATCACTTAAATACAGTGGGTTGAGTTTCTGTTGGATAATCATTCAGCTCATATTGAAACCCAGATAGAGAAAAAAATTGGACAGAGGTGGGATAGCTCAATAGTATAACACTTGCTTTACACACACACACACACACACACACACACACACACACACACACACACACACACACACACACAAATGGAATCCTTAACATTTCCAGGTAGGCTGAGAAGACTCTTGTGCAAATGGATGCCAATCACCACAGATAATGATCATTGTAATATATTTTCATATCCATACAGGACACAAACTGAATTCCATCAAAACCATTGACTGGAACTCTCATTGAGCATCTAATGCCAGGTCCCAGTTTCCTTTAGAATTGAAATGGGGCACAGCGCACTGCACAATTGAGTAATGTAATTGTAAGAACTGGAGAGAGGTGTGTGAGAGAGATCTAACACTAGAAATAGATCTGTACCAGGGGTGGGTTCTAACTTACCTCGCTGCCGGTTCGTTTCCTTCATGTGCGTGCAAAAAAAAAATTTCAAAAAAAAAGCTGAAAACAAGATGTCGACACATGCGCAGTGCCGGAAACTCAGCTTTTGCACATGCGCAGAAGAAAAAAAAATATTTATTTGTTTTAATTAAAAAAAGATGGCGGCACCCACGGACTGGCACCGACCGAACCGGATCTGTGATGTCGTCGTGATGTCACCAGCGGGTCGCTACCAGTTCGGGCGAACCGGTCTGAACCCACCTCTGATCTGTACCTCTGGTGTGATAGAACCCAGTGCCAAGCTAGATGGACGAAGGGTCTGACTTTGTATGTCAGCTTCCTATATTCATTTTGCAACCTCTCTGTTAGCAGGGCATCCTTTTATTAACCAGCCTTCCTTCCCCCCCCCCATTAGATTGATATTAATACAACCCCCAATACACATGTAATGGGATTCGTTACCCATGTTGATTCATTATATTATTTCTACATTTTTATAATGTTATGTTTATATATTTCTTAGGTATGGCACCCATATTTGCCATCTTTCATTCAAGAACTCAAGGAAGCATATCTATGGCATCTTCAGCCCAACCCTGTAACCGCTACACCACATTGTCTCTTTGTTGTAATGTGAAGTTATAGGAAGATGTTCTCTCTCTCTCTCTCTCTCTCTCTCTCTCTCTCTCTCTCTCTCTCTCTCTCTCTCTCTCTCTCTCTCTCTCTCTCTCTCTCTCTCTCTTTCTCTTTCTCTCTTTCTCTCTCTCTCTCTCTCTCCTTAATATATAATACATAAAAGCAATTACATGTCTTAGAAAATACAGTACTTCTTACTTGGATTGCTGTTGTTAACAGGTAGAATAACTGAGAAAGCGGTGAAAATAAACAGGAAGGAATTCATTTTGCAAACACAACTGAAGGTTTTCACTTCCCTTGTTTTCTAATTCTGGTGTCCAAGGCACATAGAAACTGTTAGAAGGGAAGTAAAAAAGAAATATTATTAGTATTGTATTTTGTTAGCACGAATCTCTGTTTCTTTAGATGAATCCATACTGGTGGATGAATCACTTTAGATGAACCATACTGGTTCACAATGCTGGTAAATGGTTTTTAATGGCTGGTTTAGGCAAAAGTTGCCGAATAATGTGACTTTTCAATTAAATTTATTAGTGGAAATGTTAAAATACTCAATTGTGGTTTGGGATCACTAGGATGCCTAGGATCAAACTAGCATACAATCTTTTCATATCGTCAGGAAATAGTTTCAATGTAAGAGTGCCTGTGGAACTTCCTGTCAGGTAAAAAAAAATTAAGAAATGTAAAACTAGATAGAAATGTTAAGCAACTGTTACTTTTTTTCTGACAGACTATAAGCTTAACTATTCAATTTTTGAAAATGGCCATAAATACCTCAATGCATTAAAACTGAAGTATGACAACCAATGAGACAAAATGTTCTCACATGGAAGGCAAACTGAATCCAACACACACATACGGTACACGTATGTTAAAATACACACAGATACACATTTAGTCAACAGCTGTAGTAATTACCCTTACCTCATTGATGAAGAACACTCATTGGATCACATCCAACTTGCACTTCCTTAGAACAAAAGTAAACTGCACGTTTCCTCCTTACCGTAGGCACATTTTTCTTCCATTGACAATCAGCAATGGAAAGATGAGAGGCTGCTGGGAGGTGATCTAGCTACCCTTTGCACAGGCAGACGCCACCCAGCCCTAGCTTAGCTTGAAGGAGTCTTGGGGATGGTGGAGCAAAAAGGGAGGGAACTTGTCTATAAAGATCCCACTTCTCAAAATCTCCTTGTTAAGCTACTTCTCTTGTGCTTCTCATTGCCTTATCAGTAGACGGCAGAAGGCCCAACAAAATGGGAAAGAGGCCAGGTTTTAAACCAACGTCATCTTCAGCTAATCTCCAACAGGCAGCCCACTCATAATGTTTACAGATGTTGCATCAGCATCAACAGTGAGATAGTTTTAGAGATCTGCAGTGTGGGAAGATGATGATTATAAGGTGTTTTTTTTTTGCAAGAGTTACTTCTCAATTGAAAGGACTTCATGTAAGCAACTACCTATGTTCCCACTAAGCCGGAAGTAATATAGGCAGTGTCAGGCCTGGAAGCCATCTTTTACCTTTTTGCATTCAGACCTGCCACATTTTCTACTGTGGGAAAATGGGAGGGGGGATTGTAGGGAGTAGGTGATACTGTATGTAGTAGCCTAAATAACATCCTTTCCAGAAAGTCAAGGCCGTTGTGCCCTGCAGCTGCGAGGAAGTGACTGGGAGGCATCTTCAGTTTTGGATGGTGCCTGATTGGATCGTGTGATGGACATGTGGGTCCTGGGCAGGGACTTGAGCTTTCATTTGGGTGGAGAAAACCCGGAAGCTTTCAGATTTGGGTTTTCCTAGATGTTGCCAACATGGCATCTCTAATAAATTGGAACTTTGAGGAACTTCTAGCCTCGGAGCTTTATTTCATTGGGGGTGTTTATTGGAACACTGACAGGTTACCATATGCTCAGGGGGTTCCAAGGCAGGTTACCATATGCTCAGGGGCTTGCTTATATTATTTGTCTGGGAGCAACTTTTTTATTAGTTACCAGGCATCAAGCTGGAGACCTTTAATACCCAAAGCAGGGACTCTTTCATCAAACCATTCATCCTGTCCTGTCCTGAAAAGACTAAAGGAACCATATAATTGTTCTTCTCTAATGAAGTCCCCTCACTATTCCTGGAGAAAGGGTTGCATGCATGTGCATCGTCCCTATTTATTCTCAAGTTATCCCTCTGAGAAAAGTGAATGTTATTGGCTCAAGATCTCCGAGTATTTCCTACTTAAGCCACAATTTGAATTTTCGACCAAATCCAACATTGGCTGTCCCTGTTGATTTCCATAATCCATGATCTATCTTCCCTTCCTGACTACTCAATCTTTTCCTTGCTGGTTGTGTTTGCTTTACAAATGATTTTTCATTATGGGTATTGGAAAATGGCTATGAGTAATTTCCAGTTTAGTTGTCTATGGAGATTCTCAGTCATCCAGGTCATGGTTATCCCAAAGGTGCTTTTTCAAGAGGCAACTGGACTTTCTGGTTTTTCTTCGAAGAAGTTTCGCTTCTCATCCAAGAAGCTTCTTCAGAGCTAAAGACGTTTTTTGGATGAGAAGCGAAACGTCTTCGAAGAAAAACCAGAAAGTCCAGTTGCCTCTTGAAAAAGCACCTTTGGGATTACAATTTAGTTTGCTGACAATATAACAAAAAAGCCATATTCAATAAATATAATTTAATGACTGTTTTTTTAAACATCAGCAAAGATCAAAAATAAACAATTTACAACTACGTCCCCTCCGATCTGACCTAAATGTAGTTCATAAAATCATCTACCACAATGTCCTACCTGTCAATGATTACTTCAGCTTCAACCGCAACAATACATGAGCACACAATAGATTCAAACTTAATGTAAACTGTTCCAAACTCGACTGCAGAAAATATGACTTCAGCAACAGAGTGATCAATGCTTGGAATGCACTACCTGACTCTGTGGTTTCTTCCCCAAACCCCAAAAACTTTAACCTTAGACTGTCTACAGTCGACCTCACCCCATTCCTAAGAGGTCTGTAAGGAGCGTGCATAAGCGCACCATTGTGCCTACCGTCCCTGTCCTACTGTCCTATTGCCTAATTTACCTGTACCTACTTTGCTAATGTTTATGTTTATACCAATACCTACTATCTTGTACATGTTTGACAAACAAATAAAATGAATAAATAAATAAGAATTAATAACTCACTGCCAAATACACAGTAAAGCAACACTTGTTGTAAGAGATCCAGATGAACACAGCATTGTAGCTTGCAAGGTTCAACGACTGCCACCACAAGGAGAGGAGAAAGCAGGATAAAGATGTAGAAGGATAACAAACACATGAATTAGTCTATCACATATTTATCGGCCACAACCATTTTCTCAGTCAGACTTCTCTTGAATCTTATAGTGCTGATTCTTCAGAATAGATCTATACCAGTGGTGGGTTGCTCCAGGTTCGGATTGGTTCTTAGAACCAGTAGCGGTGGGAGGCTCCACCCACCCACCCAGGACACTTCTGCGCATGCGCAGAAGTGTTGTGCGCACACATGCGTGAGCATGCATTGGTGGTAAATTAATTTAGAACCCACCACTCAGCGGAGGGTTCCGGTTATTTTCGCTACCGGTGTGCATCGCGAGCATGCGCAGAAGTGAGCTCGCATTCCAGCGGGTGATTTCACTTCCGCACATGCTTAGGATGACATTACAAGCCGAAACACAGCTGAGGAGCTTCTCAGCTGTGCTTCGGAAGAAGAATAAAGGTCAGTATTCACACAGGGGCAGGTGGGAGGGTTTTTTCCCGACAGCTCAGGACGCGGAGAAGCGCCAGAAAATGATGTCATCGCCTGGCTCCTACCAGAGCTGTGCTCCACATCACACTGGTAGGAACCCACCACTGCCACCACTGATCTTTACCCCAAATCAATGTTTCCAACCTGGACAATTTCCATATCTACAGGTTTCATCTTCCAGATTCTCAGCAAAGACCATGTTGGTTGGGGAACTCTGGGAGTTGAAATCCATGTAACTAGAAGTTGCTGGGCTTCAGAAACAGTGTCTTAGATTATAATAGATTGTAATATAGATAATGAAGATGACAACAACATGCTGCCTGAATGGTTTTCCTGCACAATTCTGCTGACGGGGTATAGGCATTTCAACATGGCAACTCAGTATGGTATCCAGTTGTTTCATATGGGACTTGGAGGTGCAATTCACCTTTTTCAGCTTTCCCATCTCTCCAAAGAGCTCATGGGTAAGGCTTCGAATTCTTTAAATCTAATGAGTACACACCCTTGGAACAAGTTGTATTGTTCGCTGTTAATGATTATTCTTGCTTGCTTCATGGCCAGAGAATGCGGCTGATAATTGGTGTTTTGACTGTTGCAGACAATTTTGTTTCTTAAACTAATTACTCAATAAATAGCCAAGGCGCTTGATGTTTTCTGAATGGGAACTAACCAGAAATCCTCTTTTTAAAGTTTTGAACAAAAGAACCATTCTCCTGGACTTAGTGTTGTGCAAGTAATCTTTGACTTTCAACCATTTGTTTAGTGACCTTTGAAGTTACAAAACAACTGGAAAAAAAGTGATATATGACCATTGTTCAACACTTACAACTGTTGCAGCAGCCCCATAGCCACCTGATCAAAATTTGGATGCTTGGTAATTGCCACATATTTATGACGGTTGCAGTGTCCCAGGGTCAAGTGATCGCTGTCAGGGTTCCAAGTAATAGACCCATAGCAAGCAAAACTCCGAGGCAGATGAATTCCTCAAATAATAGCTTTATTGGATACATCATATTGGCACAGATCTGGTGAAAACCGACTCTGAAGGTTCCCGCGGTTTTCACCTAATTAAAAGTAAAAGTTTTCCCTCAAACCCCAAACAATCAGTCACATGACCCAATTAAGGCACTGTCTGGTTGCCTGGCAACATCACTCCTCCTTCCTCTGACTATATGTGAGAAAATCCTTGGTTCCCAAGAGAAAATATTTTATTTTGGCTACAAAACCCCAGCTATCGCTAGTCCCCACTCCCTATCCCTCAGCTCCAGTGTGGCAGCCCTGAAACTCCAAGATGGCTTCAGCCAGGCCAGCTTCAGGGTTGACAATCACCTTTGGCAATCTTATTCACTTAACAACCATCTTACTAACTTAACAACCACAGTGATTCATTTAACAGCTGTAGCAAAAACTGTTGTAAAATGGGGGCAAAACCTACTTAACAACTGTCTTGCTTAGCAACAGAAATTGTGGGCTCAATTGTGGTTGTAAGTTGAGGACAACCTGTAGTCAATTTGAGCCACTTTGGGTCCAGTAATTAAAGTTGCTGGTCTAAAGCATCTTCAACAATGGCAGCCAGCCCATTGTTGAAGACAATGGGTTACGCTTGATCAATTCCTCTCTCAGCTCTAGGAAGAAGGTACTGGCAAACCCACTTATGAAAACTTTGCCAAGAAAATGGGCTCGTAGTCATCAGGAGTTGAGATTGATAAAAAGACACAACAAAAACGGGTTGAGTTAGATGACACGCATGTAAGCAACAGTCTTTCCCAAGCTGGTTGTTTCCAGATGTGTTGGAACTTCAGATCCCAAAATTCCAAGTTTCAACTACCAGTAGTTGTTTTGCAGATGCAGCCAAACATAGTGAGCAGCAGCTGGAGAAGTCTAAGATACAAAAAACTCATTTGAGAACAAGTGGGAAAATGTTAAAAGCAGCCAATGAATGTAGAAACTATAACTTAGAACACTTAAATCACCACTTTGTTACCTTCCTCCCACCAACCTCAGTCACTGTGGACAATTGGTTTGGTTGAAGAAAAGTGGGAGATATTATCTAACAGATTGAGAACACTAGGTTGGAGAAGGATGATAAATGATAGATAGATAGATGATAGATAGATAGATAGATAGATAGATAGATAGATAGATAGATAGATAGATAGATAGATAGACAGACAGACAGACAGATAGATAATAGATAGATAGATAGATAGATAGATAGATAGATAGATAGATAGATAGATAGATAGATAGATAGACAGATAGATAATAGATAGATAGGTAGATAGATAGATAGATAGATAGATAGATAGATAGATAGATAGATAGATAGATAGATAGATAGATAGATGATAGGTAGATAGGTAGATAGATAGATAATAGATAGATAATTAATAGATAGATAGATAGATAGATAGATAGATAGATAGATAGATAGATAGATAGATAGATAGATAGATAGATAGATAGATGATAGATAGATAGATGATAGATAGATAATTAATAGATAGATAGATAGATAGATAGATAGATAGATAGATAGACAGACAGACAGACAGACAGACAGACAGACAGACAGACAGACAGACAGACAGACAGACAGACACCGGTCGATATAGATGAAGTATCTTAAATCTTAGTATTTTGTCTTCTAAAGGCATCCAGATAGCCAGCATAGAAATGTGGAATACACAAAAATACTATCATTAGGTACTAGACTGAATGAACTACCTTCTGTTATTTAAGATAAAAACAAGTAAGATCTTTAGGGCATCTTAAAGCAAAAATAATAAACATGTATTAGTCTTTAAAGGCCAGAGAACTTTAAGAATTAAGAGTTCAGAGTTCTCTGGCCTTTAAAGACTAATTTTTGCTGTGAGATACTTAAACAGCTAAATTGTGTTCAAGATTATGAAACCTGACGTGAACATGTAACCTTTCCTGGAATTGCATCATCTAAGACCTCTGATCAAACTGCTGGTCCCCTCTTCCTCCTATACAGAATGCCCAGTTGAAAAATGCTGCAGAACAGGCTGCATGGTTTGGTTTGAAAAAAGGAGGAACAGGAAACCATATCCTTGGCAGAGAGAGTATTTAAGAGACTTCAGTGAAAGGGCTGACATCATTTGATCCAGAGAAGACACAGTCTCCAGGACTCATAATTGAAAAGAAGGTAAGATCTTACAATGAAGCTTTCTTCCAGAAATGCTGATTACTTACCTTTGCTTGTGAATCCCATAATAGCTTCGACTGGAGATAGAATGTGGAAAAAATCTTTTATTTCCCAAGGACTCAAATAGCTTTTTGCGGCTGTTGACACACAAAGCTCTGCATTTTATTACAATTCAAATTTTTGAAGTAAACTGGGAGCATTTCTGCCTTTTACCTTGTTAATTCCTAGAGAAACATATTGAAGAAAAAGGTTCATTTGCCCATCAGCTCAATTAATTATTTGTGAAGTGAACCTTGTAGAGATCATCAGCGACTAATTGCTTCAGCATCAGCTGTTGGTGTATAGATCAGGGGTCAGCAACCCACGGCTCTGGAGCCGTATGTGGCTCTTTCATCCCTCTGCTGCGGCTCCCTGTCACTCAAAATATGTGTCACACCTGCCAATGTGCGACACCCGCCGGCACACAATTTATTGAGCTTTTCGACCCCGGTAGGTCAACGATGGATAAATCCAAGAAAATAAAAGTTTCAGAAGAAAACAGAATCTTTAATTCAACTATATATGCTAGTTTTGTGGCTGCTCAGGAAATAGTCAGGCATGGGAAGAGTTTTGTGGCTCCCGGTGTTTTCTTTTCTGTGGAAAATGGGTCCAAATGGCTCTCTGAGTGTTTTAGGTTGCTGACCCCTGATACAGATGCCAGATCATTTTCAGGCATGATCCTGCACAATAGTTTTATTTTATCTCCCTAAGGAAAAATTATTCAAGAGAAAATTTGAATAAAGGTAGACCTCAGCTTATGACCATTTGTTTAAAGTTATGCTGGCACTAAAAAAAGTGACTTATGATCCATCCTTGAAGTTATGACTGTCACACCACCCCTATGTTCATGTGATTAGAATTTGGGCATTTGGCAACCAGCTTGCATTTAAGAGGTTGCTGTGTCCTGCAATCACATGATTGTGATTTGCAATCTTCTCAGCCAGCTTCTGACAAGCAAAGTCAGTTGGGGAAGCCAGATTTGCTTAATGACAGTGTGATTCATTTAATGACCATGTAATTTGCTTGACAACTGAGGAGGTTTACTTAAGAGCCATGGTGGCACAGTGGTTAGAATGCAATACTGCGGAGGCTACTTCTGCTGACTGCCGGCTGCCGGCAGTTTGATTCTCACCAATCAAGGTTGACTCAGCCTTCCATCCTTCCGAGGTTAGTAAAATGAGGACCCAGGTTGTTGGGGACAATATGCTAACTCTGTAAACCGCTTAGAGAGGGCTGTAAAACACTGTGAAGTTGTATATAGGTCTAAGTCAGAGGTGGGATCCTCCCAGTTCGCACCGGTTCTATAGAACCAGTAGCAAACCGCTGGTGACGTCATGGAGCCGGTTCTGTCAGTGCCGGTCTGTGGATGCTGCCATCTTTTTTTTGGATTTTTTTTTGGTGGGGGATTTTTTTTGGGGGGGATTTTTGCTGATTTTTTCTTTTGCGCATGCGCAGAAGCCAAGTTTCCGGCACTGTGCATGTGCCGCCATCTTGCTTTTGGCTTTTTTAAATTTTTTGCGTATTTTCAGCACTTCACATGCGCATGCCAGCGCGGCACGGCCACACGGTGCGGGAGGAAGCGAACCGGCGGCGAGGTAAGTTAGAACCCACCCCTGGTCTAAGTACTATTGCTATTGCTATTAATGACCACAGTAAAATTGATCATAAAATTGGGTCCAGTCACATTATAGCAATAGCAATAGCACTTAGACTTATATACCTCTTCATAGTGCTTTACAGCCCTCTCTAAGCGGTTTACAGAGTCAGCATATTTCCCCCAACAATCTGGGTCCTCATTTTACCGACCTTAGAAGGATGGAAGGCTGAGTCAACCTTGAGCCTGGTGAGATTTGAACAGCTGAACTGCTGAACTAGCAGTCAGCTGGAGTAGCCTGCAGTAGCTGCATTTAACCACTGGGCCACCTCGGCTCTTATTATGATTTGCTTAGCAACTGCATTTGCTTAGTGACTGAAATTTCATTCCCAATTATGGTCATAAGTTGAAAAGTATTGAAGCAGTACTCATCAACAAGTTGGGATAGTGGAATTGGGAATTTGGGACTGGTAGTCACAAGTTATGGCTTAAATTTTGAGTGATTAAAATAAACTCTGAGCAATGCCATTTCCCCCTATTTTTCTTCTATTGGCATATTCATTATTTTCCCCTAAAAAAAGTGGAGAAATGAGGAAATGCTAATTAGAATTTATAAAACTACAGAGCTAAACAACAATAAAGCTGCTTTGTAAAAAGTTTAAACTTATTACTTTGTTTTACACCTTAAAACTAAGTTATGTAGGAAACAGACTTCCAGCAAGGAAAGCCCAATCCAAAGAGAACCCACTGGAATCCAATCTCTCACCATCCTGAACTCAAAGCTATCCAACTTAAAGTGGCAAAAGGCATTCGCCTTTCAAGACCTACCAAACTGCTGAAGCTGCACTATGCTTCCACAAACCATAGAAAACAGGCTGTATATTGTACTAAAAAAATACACACACTACTTTATGATGCTCCTGAAAGCGTTGCATGGCTTCAGCGGTGTATGGGCTCAGGGAAGGAGAATGACATCTGCCATTTTGTGTGAGATCATGTTGCCAGTCAGCCATCTGCTATTTTAAGTACTGTAACCAGTCGGTCATCAGCCATTTTGAAACAGGCAAGCCCATTAATATACAGGGGTTGTCTTTAAAAGTTCTTAAACGGGGGACTGCCTGCACTCAAGCAGATAAAATTCTAGTGCAAGACTTCATAAACTGTTACACAAGGTCTTTTGGAACCTGTTGTGTGGAAATGAAAACCTGTGCTACAATCTTCCTGAAGAGTTGCTTGAGTGCTCAACCAACTGCAAAACAGAAGGACAGTTTGGGATTTCAATCCTTTTGTAGTTCCACAGAAGTCTTCAAAATATTACTTATTGGTCATCTGCCAAATCTGAGAATGAACTGTGTCTGATCACTCACAGCAAAACTTCAGAATAAAAAAAAATGATGACATTGTATGTCATGCTCTGGATTCACTTGAACTAAGTTTTATATCTATTTAATCATTTTCTCATTTTCTCTATTCCTTCTGTAGGGAACTAGAGTTTATAACAGTCATGTCTCTTTTTGCTGGCTTTCAATTCAGTTTGAACTTCCTACAAGCAAAGAAAGTCCTGCCGAAGCTCACAGGTAAAGAAAAAAATATACCGATTGTGGTTTTGCTTTTGCACTTTCAACACTTTCAGCTCTCTTTTGTGCAAAAATATCTTGGTAACTCCAGTGTCCCCTTTGATCATGTGGTGCACACTTTTCCCCAGTGTGATCAAACATTCCTCTCCTGTTAGGTATGATTGCTGCCCTCAGTTATATATATTTTTAAAAGGTTGGATAAAAATATAAAGATAATGCCTTCATATGTTGCAAAATATTTCTTTCTGCTTTGGTCATCACTGAACCATAATTTATTTTATTTATTTATTTAGTCAAGCATGTATGAGAAAATAAGTGTAAGTATAAACATAACATATAAACATATAAGTATAAACAGGTATAAGTATAAGAAATGAGTATGAATAAATGGGAACAATAGGACAGGGATGGTAGGTGTTGGGTTCTGAGACCGAAGAGGCTGGAGACAGTATTGTGACTTAACAGCTCTTCATTCAATGAAGTAGTAACCAGCCCGGCAATGCTCTCTTTAAATAGAGGGTTGCCGGCTGGCTTAACCAATCAGCAGCTCTCATTTTCCCGCTCTGCAAAGCGGACCTTGGTGGAAACATACTCACTCAGTTCAAACTCTTAATACATAACAGTAGGCACTGCCAGGGTTCCAAATAGCATTGAAAACTAAATCAGAGTCTGAGGCAAAGTATTCCTCAAAGTTCCAATTTATTAGCAGGGCCATGTTGGCACATCTGGGAGAAACCCGAATCTGAAGTCCCAGGGGTTTCTCCACCCAGTTGAAAGTTCAAGTCCTTGTCCCCACACCCCCAAGTCCATCACGTTGACCAATCTTCATCTGACAACTTGGCAGAAACCCCCATCTCCTTCCATGCAGGTGCAGGGGTGCAAAGACAAAGGATGACCTTGGCATTCTAGAAGGAATTTGTTATGGCTACATGCAGACATCCCTCATGCAATTACCCCTCCCAAATTCCCACAGCAAAGAATACATTTTAAAATAGCATAAAGTGTGGCAGGCCAAAGACCCCAAGTAAAATGGCTTTGGCCTGACAGGCACGCTGGTGCGCTTATGCATGCTCCCTTACAGACCTCTTAGGAATGGGGTGAGGTCCACGGTAGACAGTTTAAAGTTAAAGTTATGGGGCTTGGAGATGTAACAATTGAATCAGGTAGTGCATTCCAGGCATTGACCACTCTGTTGCTGAAGTCGTATTTTCTGCAATCGAGTTTGGAGCGGTTTACTATGAGTTTATATCTATTGTTTGCCTGTGTGTTACTGAGGTTGACGCTAAAGTAGCCATTGTTAGGTAGGATGTTGTAGCAGACAATTTTGTGTACTAAGCTTGGCGGTCTGACCTAAGGCCCAAAATTTCAAGCCTAGTGGCATAAGGCCCAAAATTTCCAGGCCCAAAATTTCAAGCCTGGTGGCATAAGGTATTCTATTGCGAGAAGAGGAGTATGTAACTATATGCTTTTTGTCATATTTTTTTCATGTACTGACGAAGGCTTGATCGCTATAGATTGCTGGGAGAGACCGATTTATCTTAGAAGGGAAAAGGAAATACATTCCATTGTGCATTTATCAGCCAGTCAGTCTTCTCCAAATATCTCCTCCAAACAAATGAAACAGAATAATATATTTGGCTAACCAGGAAACGAAAGTTAGAACATTCCCAAGACCTGCAAGACATTATAGGTATAAGCAATAGCACTTAGACTTATATACCTATGCAGCCGAGGTGGTGCAGTGGTTAAAGTGCAGCACTGCAGTTCAGCAGTTCAGCTGTTCAAATCTCACCGGCTCAAGGTTGACTCAGCCTTCCATCCTTCTGAGGTCGGTAAAATGAGGACCCAGATTGTTGGGGGCAATATGCTGAACTCTGTAAACCTCTTAGAGAGGGCTGTAAAGCGGTATATAAGTCTAAGTGCTATTGCTATTGCTATACGGCTTCGCAGTGCTTTACAGCCCTCTCTAAGAGTTTACAGAGTCAACATATCCCCCCCCCCCAACAATCAGAGTCCTCATTTTACCGACCTCAGAAGGATGGAAGGCAGAGTCAACCATGAGCCGGTGAGAATTGAACTGCTGGCAGTCGGCAGAATTAACCTGCAATGCTGCATTCTAAACCGCTGTGCTACCACGGCTCTTGACTTATGACCATAATTGAACCCACAATTTCAGTTGGAAGTCATGACGGTCATTAAACGGGTCATCATGTGACTACACCCGACTTTATTACCTTTTTTGTAGCAATCATAAGGGTTACATAGTGGTTGTAAAAAGGAACACCATGGTAGTTAAGCAAATGCCACAGTTGTAAAGTAAACCCATTGTTTGTTAATGTGGATTTTTTTTGCCGGAAGTTGGAAGTATATGCTGGTTTTTGTTAAAAATGCCATAAACTGTGGTCACGTGATCACGGGACATGGCAAAAGGTCATCAAAATGCCCTCATATGACCAAGGGCAGAGTTGTGGATCGGGGCGGGGGGTGGGGTGGATCCAGATATTGGTACCAGGGGTGGGTTCCGGTTTTCTTTACTGCCAGTTCACTCAGGGATGCGCTGTGCGTGCGCGCACATGCACAGTACTAAAACAAAGTTTCTGTGCATGCACAGAAGCAAAAAACAAGATGACAGCGCCTATGCCGCCATCAAGAGAACCGGCTTGGGGGCATGGCAGGCCTGGGTCGCTGCCAGTTCCAGCGACCCAGGCCGCCAAGTTACTACCGGTTCTATAGAACCGGTCCGAACCAGGAGGAACCCACCTCTGGTTAGTACCATACTTCAAATCCAGGTAGTAGGTAGTTTTTTGGGGAATCCAATGTAAGTTGAGGATTACCTGTACAGTACATGTGACAGCAAGTGCTAAATTATGTCCAGTTTTTCTGTAAACCAAATTTTACCATCTATAACAGAGGTCTCCAACCTTGGCAGCTTTATGAGGTGTGGACTTCAATTCCCAGAATTCCTCAGCCAGCTATGCTGGCTGAGGAATTCTAGGAATTGAAGTCCACACCTCATAAAGTTGCCAAGGTTGGAGACCTCTGATCTATAAGACAGTATAACCAATGCCTTACCTATCCTTGCCTTTGTGTTCTGTCCATGTTTAGGACTCTGTTGCATGCTCCTGTTCACACTATGCCTTTTTGCTGATCAGGAAAATGGTGGAAAGGCTCTGGCTTCACCCCCTGGGAAATGGAACAAAGGTAAGTGATGAGTTAAATAAGATTGGCGAGAGGGGCAAAGGGTAAGTATTGCTGGAATTTAAAGCATCCTGGATGAGAAGAAAAGTAGGTGTCTTTCTCCAAGATCAGTTGGGTCAAGTGAACAATAATGGCAGACAATCTTATTGCAATTAAGTTTGGGTTGCTAGATATTTCCTGGCCTCCTTCGTATGATCCAACAAGAATCCTCCTAACATCACAGTCTCTTGTTGAAATGGGCGGCTATAGAAATCAAATAAATAAATCTATTCTGAAGGGGAGGATAGAATAACAGAGTTGGAAGGGACCTTGGAGGTCTTCTAGTCTACTCCCCTGCTTAGGCAGGCAACCCTACACCACTTCAGACAAATAGTTGTCCAACATCTTCTTAAAAACTTCCAGTTTTGGAGCATTCACAACTTCTGGAGGCAAGCTGTTCCACTGATTAATTGTTCTAACAGTCAGGAAATTTCTCCTTAGTTCTAAGTTGCTTCTCTCCTTTATTAGTTTCCACCCATTGCTTCTTGTTCAGAGGAGAACAGGAGAACAAGGAGAACAGAGTCATGTAAAATTTAACCAAGAAACATTGGCTTTCCCGGCTTGTACCTTACCATAGTGCAAACATTTCCCAGAAATATATATATATAAGGTATAACCAAATTATAATTTGGTTTGGCTTCTGATGTTCTATCTTTCTTCTTGCAGCTCATGTGACGTTTGACTCAAACACAGCATTTAAATCACTGGTTGTGTCACCCAACAAGAAGACTGTGAAAAATGTGGGTGTCCCACAAGTCGTGCCAGACAATCCAGAGAGATTCAATAGCAGCCCCTGTGTTCTGGGGTCTCCTGGATTCCGATCAGGGAGACATTTCTTTGAAGTGAAGTATGGGACACAAAGGGAATGGGCTGTTGGGTTAGCCGGGAAGTCTGTGAAGAGAAAAGGATATCTCAGACTTCTCCCCGAAGAACGGATTTGGCAAAGGGGTCTCTGGTGGCTTCGGCGACAAGAGCCTCACAACAGCTCTGGAAAGATTATTGTCTTTTTGGATTACAATGGGGGGGAAGTGATTTTTAACCTGTCAGGTGAGGTCACTACCGTGAAGGCCAGTTTCAATGGGGAGGAAGTTGTACCCTTTTTCTATTTAGGGGGAACTGTTTCACTCACAAATCTTTAAGGAGTTACAATTCCTGATTAAAACAAGCGACTTCTCTCTACACAACCTTTGCAATGCCTGTTCAAGCATTTAATAATCACTGGCTTTGGGAGAATAATCATGTACACAGGTAGTCCTCAACAGTTGGTTTAGTGACTGTTTGAAGTTACAACGGCACTGAAAAATATAACTTATGACCGTTTTTCACACTTATGACTGTTGCAGCATTCCCATAGTCACATTATCAAAAAAAAAAAAAAATCACTTGACAACAGCCTCATATTTATGACGGCTGCAGTGCCCAGGGTCATGTGATCAGCTTTCGTGACCTTCTGAGAAGCAAAATCAGTGGGGAAGACAGATTCACTTAACAACCGTGTTACTAACTTAACAACTGCAGTGATTCACTTAACTGTGACTAGAAAGGCCGTAAAAATCAGGCAAACCTCACTTTAACAACTGTCTCGCTTAACAATAGAAATTTGGGGCTCAATTGTGCTCATAAGTCGAGGACTACCTGTATTATATGTCCCTCCCCATCCCCAAACTGCCAACAGCATTTAAATTCCAAACTTTATAAGGATTTGTTGCCACACACTGTACACTCCTTTGCATAAACAATACTGCATCCTTTTCCCGTTATAGACACAAAGGTTTCTTGAAGGAAATTATGGCGAGGCCATATTGAAGGTTGGCCCAGTAAATATACCAAATCTGTTTAATCAGTTGGACAAAAGGAATTGTATGTGTATAGTAAGTAACTGCTAATAAAGTCTAAATTTTATTACTTTCATCATTTAAATATGATTTGCTTCCAATTTATGGTTACCCTCCCAAAACAAGCAGACTTCTAGATCTTTACTAGTTTTGTGTCTCTCTTGACCCAAGTCATCACCCAGGGCAGGGGTAGGCAAAATTGGCTCTTCTATGACTCATGGACTTCAACTCCCAGACTTTCTGAGCCAATCATGCTAGCTCAGAAATTCTGGGAGTTGAAGTCCATGAGTCATAGAAGAGCCAACTTTGCCTACCCCTGACCCAGGGCAATCAAAACATTTCATTATCCTAATAAATCTGGAAATGAGCCTAAATATATGCAGAGTAACTTTGATCCGCCTTATGTAAGCTTAGTATTCTCCACAACCGAAGTGGGTTCCTACCGGTGCGGTTCAATGCACAGCTCCGGTAGGGACCCGCTGATTGCCCAATTTACGCGCGATGGCTCCAGTGCAATCTTCGCCGGTCCGTCGTGCACCACCATCTTTTTTGGGGACGCGCGCGAGAGAGAGATTTTGGCGAGATTTCACTTCCACGCATGCGCGGAAGCAAAAAATCGCTGAAATCGCATGCATGTGCGCGTCCCCTCATGAGATTTCGGTGAGATTTTGCTTCCACGCATGTGCAGGAAGCAAAATCATACGAGGGGGTGTGCGCGCAACATGGCAGCACACCGGTAGCAAAGTAAGTGCAACCCACCCCTGTCCACAACCAAAGTGATGCTCCTTGGTGAGACAAAGACAGAACCTAATTTATCTTGACAAGGTAGTTTGTGTCACTTTGCAGCCTCAACTATGTTATAAAATTACCATGGGTAATTTCCAGATTAGTTTGCACTTAACACAGTTCCAGTCAACTCCTCTATCCAGATAACAGCAAACACACTGCTGAAATGTATCTTTTCTTTTATGTACACTGAGAGCATATGCACCAAAGACAAATTCCTTGTGTTCCAATCACACTTGGCCAATAAAGAATTCTATTCTATTCTATTCTGTAGGAAGTTAGCACCCACCCCTCTCCTAGAAAAAATGAAATATCCTAGGAAATATTAAAAAGGCAGAATATTATATAGAATATCCCTAGAGAAATTGAGAAACATGCTGTTAGAAAGGAAACAGACTCACTCTTAGTAGCCCCCACCTTTATCAATGTGCCAGCAAGGAATAGTCCAGCTCACTCATCCCCTCCCCTTTGTTAATAGCCTGGAGCAGTCTTCTACATAACAAAGATTTATCTCCTTCAGACAGAGCCATATTAGGAATTGCCCAAAGCCCTTTCATTACAGCCAAGCCTGGGACAGACAAAAGCCTATAGAGTTGCCATTGTATGGCCCCCTGGGAGTCTGACCACCAATTGGAGTGCATTGCATACACAGGAACAGGAAACTAGGAGGTGGGGCCCAACAGAGGTCATAAAACCAGGAGACTCAGCATCTTTTCCTTCCTTTTCTCTTCACCCACATCTGGAAGCATGTGATCCACCTTTTCTGTTCAGGAGCTCATGCCATGTGCTCCTGCCCACCATTAAAACCTTCTTTCCAAGCAACTTCCATGAATCCAGTGTCTTTTTCCCCACTTGAAACTGAACCCAGAAGGATATTCCTTACAACATTTCTATTAAAACAATGAAAGTTCAGGTATTTGTATTTTGTATTTGTTTATTTTGTCAAGCATAAATGAATATAAGCAAAGTACAAACAGTAAAACATGATTGAATATATATATATAATAATAAGGTAGCAAAAACATAGGTTGATGTTTGTCATCTTTGTGTTTGGAACAGTACAACTCTTCTTATTGTCTAAGCAAGGAAACCTGATTGGGTTGTGCACATGTGTATATAAGTCCCTGGAGTTTTCATGGCAAGATTTCAGAAATGGTTTTACATTGCCTCCTTCCTAGGGCTGAGAGAGAGGGACTGGCCTGAGGTCATCAAACTGGCTTTCTTCCTAAGGCAGGACTAGGATTCACAGTCCCACAGTTTCTGAAATTTTGCCAGAATTGGCCAAATTGAATAATTGAACAGAATTTTGAACACAATTGAATGGATTTTTTTTGGGGGGGGATGAATTTAATAAATGAATTGATAGTTGGTAAAATCTTAATATGGTATCTGTTCTTTAGCTTTTGATTTATAAGAGATATAGATAATAAACTCAGTATTTTGCGGTGTTTCTAAAGTTCAGCTGATTCCTTACAGAATCTTGTGACAAAGACACATTATGATGACATATATCAAGCATGGAAAATCTACGGCCCTCCAAATATTCATTAAACTACAATTCGCAACAGCATTGCCAATTGCGAAAGGTGTTAGGGACTGTTGTTTAGAATAACAGCTGGAGATTCACAGGTTCCTCACCTCTGATATCAGTATTCTTAAATACAAAGAATTCTTCTGAAATTCATGAGTCTGTTCCGGTATTTTAACTTAACATTTAATCTTTATCGCCACCATTCTATTTGGCTGATCAAAATGAGATCATCTGCATGAATAACAATACTAAGATTTTATCCACTACTCAAGTATCCTTATGTTGTCTCTGTTCTTCTACAGGGATTCTGGGTTTATGCAATTCACCTACCGGTAATTAAAAGGTAAAGGTTCCCCTTGCACATATGTGCTAGTCGTTCCCGTCTCTAGGGGGCGGTGCTCATTTCCGTTTCAAAGCCGAAGAGCCAGCGCTGTCCAAAGACGTCTCCGTGGTCATGTGGCCGGCATGACTAAACGCCAAAGGCGGACGGAACGCTGTTACCTTCCCACCAAAGGTGGTCCCTATTTTTCTACTTGCATTTTTTACGTGCTTTCGAACTGCTAGGTTGGCAGAAGCTGGGACAAGTAACGGGAGTTTACCCCATTACGCGGTATTAGGGATTCGAACCGCTAAACTGCCGACCTTTCGATCGACAAGCCCAGCGTCTTAGCCACTGAGCCACCGTGTCCCTAAACCGGTAATTAGGACACTTAAAATCTAGCTCCTATAGTGATACACCATGCTAAACTTGGTTACTTTTACCTGGTTACTCTTAGTTTTCTCAGCTTTTTCTTCACTGGCTTAGTATGACTTCACCCTATGAACCAAGTATATTGTTTAATGTATTAATTGTACAACGAGCCGAGGTGGCGCAGCAGTTAGAGTGCAGTACTGCAGGCTACTTTAGCTGACTGTGATCAGTAGTTCAGCTGTTCAAATCTCACTGGCTCAGGGTTGACTCAGCCTTCCATCCTTCCGAAGTAGGTAAAATGAGGACCCAGATTGTTGGGGGCAATGTATATTATACATTGCTTAATGGTGTAAACCGCTTAGAGAGTACTTGCACTATGAGGCGGTATATAAGTCTCACTAATAAATAAATAAATATTATCCAGAAAATAGGATACCTTAGCAACCACATTAAGCCAACTGAATGAAATGAATACAAAAGTATTCAGTACAAATGAATTAGGTTGAGGTCATATAGTGAGAATAAAAACATATGAAGAAGAAAAAAATGCATCTGAAGGATGGCAAAGATAAAGACAGAACTGATGAGATCCTCAGGAAGAGAATTGAGAAGTTGTTGTTGCTTTTAAGGACAAGGAATGAATTCGCATATCCACATGGGAGAAGCAAGGATGGTTTGCAGGAATAAAAAGATATGAAGAAATGTCATGTTGGAATAAACTAGTTTCAGAGACTCAGTTTGGTCTAGTGGTTATAACACCAGATGAGAAACCAAGGAAACCTGTGAGTTTTAGTCAAGCCTTAGGCATGAACCCAGCTTGGTGATCTTCCAGAAATCTTGCCAAGAAAACTGCAGGGACTTGCCCAGGCAGTCACCAGCAATCAAGAATGACTTGAAGGCACGAACCACAAACTGGTTTTGGCTGTTTCCTTTCTTTGCCTTAGACTAGGGGTGTCAAACTCAAGGCCCGGGGGCCGGATCTGACCCATGGGGTGCTTAGATCTGGCTTGTGGGGCCGCCCTGGAAACAGCAAAGGACCAGCCCGCGTTGCCTTTGCCAGCGAAAACGGAGCTTGGGAGGGGCATGGGTGGTCCTCCCAAGCTCGGTTTTTGCTGGCAGAGGGTTGCAGGAGGCCATCGTAGCTGAAAACTGAGCTTGGGAACCCATTTTCCCAAGAGAGCCGAGATGGCACAGCGGTTAGAGGCAGTACTGCAAGCCACTTTAGCTGACTGTGATCTGCAGGTCAGCGGTTCAAATCTCACTGGCTCAAGGTTGACTCAGCCTTCCATCCTTCCGAGGTAGGTAAAATGAGGACCCAGATTGTTGGGGGCAATGTAAATATATATTGCTTACTGGTGTAAACCGCTTAGAGAGTGTTTGCACTATGAGGCGGTATATAAATCTCACAAATAAATAAATAAATAAATTTTCGCTGGCAGAGTGCTCATGCCACCACAGGCGCCCCCAAACAAGTGACGTTGAACTGGCCATGCCCACCCTGGCTATGCAGAGGTCAAACACAACCCTGATGCGGCACTCAGTGAAATAGAGTTTGACACCCCTGCCTTAGACCTTTCATTTCTTTGTCTTACTATTGATCCTTTTCTGTGCTTTGTGTAACACTGCTTCTGCTGAAAGCATGTAGTCTGATGGGTCTGTTCGTATGGTGTGAGCTGTATGCAACACTCTCCCCATGATTAACAGGAAAGCTTCATGCTCTTCATTCCTTCATGTGATCAACTACAGAGGCATGTAGAGAAGAGCGTCCCTGTCTAAACTACCGTATTTTTCGGAGTATAAGACGCACCTTTTTACCCCCAAAAAGAGGGTGGAAATGTCTGTGCGTCTTATACACCGAATACAGCCCTTTTTGGCCTCCTGAAGCCCCGCCCCTGCATCTCATTTTTGCGAAAAATGGGCCCGTTTTTTGCAAAAATGGGGTGCGCAGAGGGTTTGGGAGGCCTGCAGAGTGCTCCTGGGGGCTGGGGGAAGGCAAAAACACCCCCGTTTTTGCGGGAAAAACGGGCAAAAAATGGCCCCTTTTTTCGCAAAAACAGGGGCGTTTTTGCCTCACCCCAGCCCCCAGGAGCACTCTGCAGGCTTCCCAAACCCTCTGCGCACCCCATTTTTGAAAAAAACGGGCCATTTTTCACAAAAACGGGGGCATTTTTGCCTTCTAATTAACCCATCTAGCATGACTGGAGGAGGAATTCTGAGAGTTGAAGTCCACTAGTCTTAAAGCTGTCAAGTTTGAAGACCCCTGGGTTAGGGGTTAGGGGTGCAAGGGTCAACTCCCATTCCTGAGCTAGCATGACTGGAGGAGGAATTCTGGGAGTTGAAGTCCACAAGCCTTAAAGCTGTCAAGTTTGAACTTTAGGGCGGGGGCGTGTGTGTATGAATGTATGAACATGGTTTCAGCTAATGTGCTCTGCATTGTTATAAAGGAAACATTATTGTTCTTTCTTGCAGAAAAATGTCAAAGTCAAAAAGTGTGAAAAGTGTACATGGTTGTAAAAAGTGTACATGGTTGTAAAAAGTATACATGGTTGTAAAAAGTATACATGGTTGTAAAAAGTATTCTGCTATACTGGTATTTTATTAAATAATATATTACTACACCATTTGGTTCAGAATACTTTTTTCCTTGTTTTCTTCCTCTAAAATCTAGGTGCGTCTTATACTCCGGTGCGTCATATACTCTGATAAATACGGTACTTTTGAATAGGATGAAAATGGTGAGGGTGGGTGGGGAATGTTTATGAAAGGTGAGTTCTCAAGGATAGAAGCCAGCATTGTGATTGGTTGCTAGGAACAGAAGCCAGATGAAGTACTTCCATTGTGTCAGATTTTGCTGTACATATAGTTAAGCCACTAAGTACAAGATTCTGTCTCAGCAGAGGCTTGGCACAGAGAAACGGCAGGCAGGCACGCACAAGTCCCATGAGAAAGATGATGACCCAGGAGAACACGATGCCTATAGGGATGCAGGGACCAGTTCCTAGAAGAAAGGTGTCGTGTCAAAGAAAGAAAGAAGCTGCTAATTTCCCCACAAAGACCCTGATGGTAGCAAACTCAGTGCAAAATAAGAAAAGCTTGATTCCTTGGAGATCCATTGATTCCCTGCCCAGCATCTCAGGGCTTATTATTGAAGCAATTGCATCCTGTAAGTCACACAATGGCCTCACTTTTGCAGAGCTGAAGGAAGTGCTCGGTACCAAGGGATACGATGTGAGGAGGCACTATCCTAGACTTAAGAGGAAGCTACAGTCCTTGGTGTCTAAAGGTGCCCTGGTGCGTATGACATGTGGCAATGGCTCAAGTTTTTTTGTAGTCAGAAAGTACCAGGAAAAGATCACCAAAATATCCAGAAACCTGGAGAAAGCTGCAAGGGTAAAAACAGCTGCAGGGATGAGTGCTTCTGAAAAGATAAAGGGAAAACCCGAAGACGCAAAGTGTTTGAGCTGGAAGGCTGGAAAAATTAGAAGAAAGCCCAAGAGAGCCCATCGGAAATTAAAAGCAGGACAAAAGTCATCGAGGCGATCCATCAGCCAAAGTAAATCTGTTGAAAGAACACCAAATCTCTGTCAACGAGCCCTTTCTGCTGCTAAAAAATCAAGTTCTGCTGGTAGCAAAAGCAATTCTGCTTTTCGAGAATCACACCACTCCAATCAGGGATCTGCTTCAGTTTTAAGGAGATCCAGCAGAAACGGCAAGAATACAGCTGCGTCTTTTTTCAAGACAGCCCAAAGTTCTCTTGAGGAAAGTGCTCCAAAAAGATGCAGGCCTTCGAAGAAAGGGCTTCCTCCTCCAGTAAAAGTGCAAGTCAGCCCCTACTACAAGGACAACCTCCTTGCAAAGCAGAAAGCCCACTGTAGAAGGGTAAAGACCTACTCTACTAAACGACAAAGGCGTCGCCGGATCAGAGCTGCATTTCACCCACCAAGGAGGACCTCCTTCAATTCAGAAAAAGTCCTGAGACGATAACAGAACCAAACCTCAAGGATGGAGGCCTTCAAAGTAGATGTCTTCTTTGTATCTATTAGAACCACAAAACATTCAATAAAGGTAACTAAGGCCTCAGCTTCCATTCATAATGGATGATTTCATAGCAATAGCAACAGCACTTAGACTTACATACCGCTTCACAGTGCTTTACAGCCCTCTCTAAGCAGAGTCAGCATATTGCTCTCAACAATCTGCAGAGATGGGTTCCTCCCGGTTTGGACCGGTTCTATGGAACTGGTAGTAACTTGGTGGCCTGGGTCGCTGGAACCGGCAGCGACCACAGGCCTGCCACATCCCCAAACTGGCTCTTGTGGCGGTGGCGTAGGCGCCATCTTGTTTTTTGCTTCTGCGCACGCGCAGCTGTTTTTTGCTTCTGCGCATGCGCAGAAGCTGGCTTTTTAGCACTGCGCATGCGCGCGCATTGCACGCGGCAGGTCAAGGAGCGAACCAGCAGCGAGGTAAGCCAGAACCCACCCCTGACAATCTGGGTCCTCATTTTACCAACCTCAGGAGGATGGAAGGCTGAGTCAACCTTGAGCCGGTGAGATTCGAACTGCCCAACTGCTGGAAGCTGGCAGTCAGCTGAATTAGCCTGCTGTACTGCATTATAACCACTGCACCACCACGGCTCTTATTTCATAACTGCAAGCTATGGTCTGTAATTTAGGGGACATACAAAGTGGCCTAGAAAAGTGTTTTAAAATCTGTATTTCATTTAGGAGCTACTTAAAAAGGAAAAGTTCGCTCTAACTATTGCATTCTTCTGTTCCACTTGGCATGTTTTGCTCTGCCATTTAGATGTGAATTCCCTCTGAATTCCCTTACAATATTCCTGGCATTCTAAAACCAAAACCAGTTCTTGCACATGCCCTCATCATCCACAAATACCATGATGTTGAATTTGCAGGCCCTTCAATTATAGTCAGAGATGGTATTCAGCAGGTTCTGACCAGTTCTGGAGAACCGGTAGCGGAAATTTTGAGTAGTTCGGAGAACTGGTAAATACCACCTCTGACTGCCCCCGCCCCATCTATTCTCTGCCTCCCAAGTCCCAGCTGCTGTGGCCTAGAGGTGGAGCTCTTGCCTCCCAATCAGGAGGTTGTGAGTTCGATCCTAGGTAGAGGCAGATCTAGGGTCTCCTGCTTGGGCAGGGGGTTGGACTAGATGACTTGCAAGGTCCCTTCCAACTCTGTTAATCTGTATCTGATCGGGAGGAAATGGGGATTTTGCAGTATCCTTCCCCTGCTACGCCCACCAAGCCATGCCCACAGAACCGGTAGTAAAAATTTTTGAATCCCACCACTGGTTACAGTGGCAAAATTCTGAGAATACCAGCCAATCAGTGCTCGCTCACTCTCTTTCAGCTTTGTTCCTGAATTTATAACTCTCCCTTCCAGAATTTCCATTCTTCTGAAAGGCAGAAATTTAACCCAGTCTACTGTCCTGGCAAGCTCCATGGAGTGTTATCTCAACAAATCCTGCTGTAAAATTAGACATTCTGTGGGCTCTACCCAAACTGGGCAGCATACAAGGGAAATGGAAGCAGGAGGCAGGGGCTCCAGCAGAAAATGAAAAGTGAAAACACTGAATAATGTTGGCAACTCATGAATTTATTCTATGGCAGAAGGGGGGGGCAGTTTTAAAGAGGAGGCATGGAAGCAGGTTCTTTTAGTTTAGGGGGTCATTCGAATGTGCTGTCATTTGCTTTGCCATCAGATGTATGTAGGAGGCAGGTGTGTACAGTTACAAATGCTGGGTAAAGTTGTTTGATAGGGAGTTGTTGTTAGAAAATAAAGTTACATACCTGGAATCCAAGAACTCTTCTGTGAGGTCAGCCTCTCCAAGACACCCAGGTGGGGCAGAAAAAAATGGATCCTCTAGTTCAGGGGTCTGCAATCTGCAGCTCTGGAGCCGCATGTGGCTCTTTCATCCCTGGGCTACAGCTCTCTGTCACTCAAAATATGTGTCACAACCACCAATGTGCAACACCTGCCGGCACGTGATTATTGAGCTTTTCGACCCATCTTTTTTTTTTCAGAGTTCAAAATGTTTTTGTTGCATGCAGAAATAAAAATGTGTTTTCTCTGCAGCAGGTCATTGATTTCATAAATGCAACACACTATAGTTTTTTTTATACATAGCATAAAGGTAAAAAAACCGATATATGCAGTGTTATGTTCATTTTAGATGTCAAAAGGATTTTGTGGCTCCCGGTGTTTTTTTTTTCTGTGGGAAATGGGTCCAAATGGCTCTTTGAGTGTTTAAGGTTGCCAACCCCTGCTCTAGTTATTTGTTCAGTGGGAGGCTTCATGGGGGGGGGATGGGACAAGGAACCATGGGTGAGGGGAAATATGCAGAGATCAAAGGAAAGATGTAGATAAACCAAATGGAGGGAGGGAGGGAGAGGTAGGTAGGTAGGTAGGTAGGTGTTTGGGTAAAGCCTGCTTGGTGATTGTATATTGTGAGATAGGGATCTTGAACAAAATAATGTATCTCAACATGGAACAATACAGATGATCCTAAATTTCTCTGCGGGGTGGAATCCTGACTGTGACTGTTGGAGAACTGCTGCTGGAAACCGATTTGGTTTATACATTCCATGAGTCAATATTTAATTGTGGTTTATTGAATGAATCATGATTTCTTGGGTTTGAATGATACTAATTCATAAACCCTGGTTTATAGCTATAATGATTGAATTAATGCACTATGCTAAGCCAAGCCTAAACCATTTTTGTTTACTAAATCCAAACAATAATACATAATACAGCTGACTGAAGTGACAAAACTTTTGCATCTCAACCTTTGCAACTTCCAGATGTGGACACTTAACTCCCAGAATTTTCATGGTACACTGGTGTAAGACATTTTCCTCTGTTCCTGGGAATGATTCAGATGACTAGATCTTGCTTGATAGGAATGCGGGATAAAAATGTTTTCATTGTATAGGGTTAACAGTGGACTTGTGAAATGATTTTGAATTAAATGCTTATGGAGATTCTCAGACATTCTGGTCATGGTTGTCTGTTCAGTTCCTAGTCAGAACTGAAGAAATTTCTTGGATGAGAAGTGAAATGTCTTCAAGGAAAACAAAGAAAGTCCAGATGCCTTTTTAAAAAGCACCTTTGGGATTTTGAATGAGATAAGGGGTTTAAAAGGAATATTTGTTCTGAGGTGACATCACACCTTTATTAACAATTTAAAGAAAATTGTTTTATTTAGCTTCACTACTTTGCCTTGCTGCACAGTAGGTGTTTTGGATATGACCAAATCTTCCATGGAAGGAGGAAAATTAATACAGAATTATCTGTTTTTACCCTTCGATACGGTAAACTGAGTAATTCAGAGTTTCCAATCTGGGTTGGTGACCGAGACAGATTGGATCCTGCATTATTATCCTGGGACACTTATATTAGCTTTCATTCGTGAGTAATTTACGCTCTTCGAGTCTCAGAAACAATAAATGGGGCTTGCTTCTTATTGGATAAAATAGCTTCCCCTTCAGAAGGCTTTAACCAATGACATTTAAGGAAGCTTTATTTTTGCATTGTGCCGTTAGTAGTTGTAGAAAGGAGAGCTGTTTTGCCTGGAAGTGGTGAAAATTGGAGGGAAAATGGGCGCGTAAAGTTGGCTCTAGAAGGCGCCGTTGTAGGGGTTTTTTGGGGGGGGCGAGAGAAAACCCTTTCCGAAAAGGGACTGTACCAAGTGAATCGGAAGAGAAGCGCCCAGTTTTTGAATCTAAGAGCTGTCGAATAAACTACAACTTCCAGCTACATGCAGATCTTCGTTTTCCTGATAGACAGGGAGCTCTCGCCGCCGCACACAGCGGGACCTTGGCACCACGTCGACGCCAAAACAGCCCTGGAAATTGGACGGCCTGGAAGAAGTGTGACAAAATCAAAATACTGCTTTGGTCAAGAGGGAGCGATGGCGCTAAAAGGTTTTCTAGAGGCATAAAGGTTCTTTTAAGAGCCATGTTTCAATAACTGAGGAGGGAATAATAAAGTTGTTTAATTATGGCTAGAAATCTGGCTTGTGGGTTTTGATTAGTAATTTTCGCTCTCTGAATAGATAATAAAAAGCCGTTCTGCCAATCTGAAAGTGGATAGAATTAATTTTTTATAGTGCCTGAGCAAATCAGTTTTGCCCACCTTCCTTGGAATTGTGCCGATAGCGGCTCGCGTTTTACTTTGACAGACTATTGTAAACTAAAATATTTTAAGCTACATTGAGAATCGTTTCTCATATTTAACCCTAGTTACGTTCTTAGTCTCCATCTGCAAAATGGTGTTTTCAAGGATTTTGAAACTAAATTTTACCCTGTGTTAAAAGGGCTGCCAATTTTTAAACTGACAGAAAAAGAGTCCATAAAGGGCTATTGGAATAAAGTGCCTCAAATATGCCAATGTTATTTTGTTTGTCCTCTAATATATTCCATTTTCATTACTTCAGCCTTTAATAGGTATCTAAACAAAGAAAGCAACCTATATTAAACATGAACGAACCAAAGATGAGTTTTAGAGGAATAAAATATGCTTAACTTTGATACCAAAATCATTTAAATAAAATGATTTAGAAAGAATGAAACCAAATTATTTTTCCTTTGATATTGATGAGAAAAAAATTCACTTGACTACACTCTCAAAAATGCTTTCTCCCATATTAATACTATATTCATAAAAATAAGGTTTGCTGCTAGCAAACCCATTTACTCATTGCAATAATTTGAATATTCAACCTACCTGATTATAATCAGCCAGCAACTATGATTTTTAAGTTACATTCCTGTATTATAAGTTCTATTTAACATGCTTGAGTTATACTGCAATCATGAAATCCTTCACCTATTTACCTGGCAATATTATAAGAAAATAGCGAGGCTTCTGAGAGAGAAAAAAGAACCCTAATTGTCATGACACGTTTACTTTAGATAAAGGCTACTGATTTTTTTTAACCCCTCGATTTTTCCGAGTACATTAAACTACTATTAACCCGATATCATTCAAAAGGAGTGTCGTTTACTGGTACTCTGCAAAAAACCTGATCCGAAAATGTCATTAGCTCTTTCAGCGATTCCGGAATGGCTCTTAAAAGAGCCTTTTGTACAGTTTTGTGTAGTTAGCAAAAGCGAGGACCTCGTTAACGAGCTTTCCCTGCAGGACGTTTGTTCACCTGACGTTTCCTTCCGGAGTTGGAAGGTTTACGACCCTGGAGACCTTTAGGTTTATGAACTGCCGGTTGTTTCTTTCGGGTCTTTTTAGGCACCTTTTTCCCCTTGGCCGTTTTGACAGCCGCTTTTCTCGGCTTCGGCGGTTGATTCTTGCCGAACTTGAAGGAGCCAGAAACACCACTGCCGGTGACACGGATCACCACCCCATTGGAGACCAAATTGCGCAGCTCCCTTTTGAGGCGGAGGTTGTTCTTAGTCAGATTATAGCCAGCTTCGATCAGAGACTTTTTGAGAGCAGCCAGCGAGATACCTTTTCGGGAATTGCAAGCTTCTAAAACTTGAAGAATCAATTGCGAGAGCGAGCCCGAAACACGTTTCTTTTTCTCCGTCTCCTTCGTCGAAGTACTTGCGGTAGACGTTTCAGCAGCAGTTCCCTGCCGCTTTTCGTGAACCATTCTCACACTAGGCACTGAAAGCCCGTACTGAAAACTGTTGGGCAGGAGCTGTAAATATATACAGCCCTCGGTCTGACGTAACGACATAGAACGCCGCTGCTCTTCTGTTTCCTGAGGTAACTGTCGCACTGTAGGAGAGGACCTCGCAGAGTCAGTTTTCATTCAGGTCCACTTCTCAGCATATCCAACAACCAATAGCTTTCATGCCGCCTTTAAAAAATAACGTATGATATCCTTGCTATCTATTCGCTTGTTTCGAAAGGCTACCTGAGGTTTAGAAGTTTGTGAGTTCCACCGCCTTCTACTTCTTTTCTCTCCCAGGTGTAAGGAAAGAGGAGGTACGTCGCACTTAGCGGCGGCGGTAATATTCAGCCAGTTAGTTTACGTCACTATTGGACGGCTAGAATTGTCACGGAACTTGAAAGGCAGACCCATTCTGTCTCACTATGGAGAAAATAGGCTAGGGACGTTACGTTTTATGTTTTGTTCTTCATATCGCAAATCTCACCCTCCTCCGGTTTTCTCCTCAGTGAGATCGGTCCTGCTTTGTAAAAGAACAATTTTCAAGAATAGTGAGTTGCATAGGGTTGTTAATCTAACAGCTGGATATTATCCATGTGTATTTAAGGATCGGATCCTACTATGGGTACAGGCTTGACACCTAAGGGCATAATTCTCTGTACTTCACTGCAGTCAGTGGAGCTTATTCTTAGGTAAATTAGCGCTAAAAGTATTTTCTAATATTTCACACATTCTGCATAAATTGTAGAGAAGATCGCATGATATTGGACACACTTCTATGTTTTAAAAACAGCATTTTATCCAATTTTCTACAGAGGACAACTTATACTACAGCTTATTGAGATGATCCAGAAAGTCAGATCCATTTGTGACAGGAAAACATACAGTAAAGTGGCTTAGTTGTGACTTAGCCTTTTGTGTGAACCCAGTTGCTGTTTTATAATCAGTATTTTGATAATTGCAGTTTATCCAGTAAACATGATTAAATCACAGATTAGCATATGTTAATGATAGTTTAACATCTGCTCACAGTGAGAAGATAAAATACAGAATATGAATATTTTAATCTATCAGTGATGATATTTTTAATTACAGAAAAATTAATGAAGCAGTTTTTAACTGAAAGTTTTAATTTGTACAGCCTCAACTCAATAAACTATAAATATGAAGAAATATAAAATACCTAAAAATAATGTTTTAAACTGCTGGCTAACTCATTTTTATTTGGTGCCTAAGTATATCCACTTAAGAAAATCTGATATCTGAGTTGCTACTACCAATATATGTCTATGGAGAGTCTCCGTCATCCAGGTCAAGAGACAGCTGGACTTTTTGTTTTCCTTGAAAATGTTTAGTTTCTCATCCAAGAAGCTTCTTCAGTTCTGACTACCAATATACTTCTCTCTTCTCCTTGAATAGAACATATCTGATTAAACATAGTTTTTACAAAATGACATTGACAATGCCTAATTTTGGAAGAGCGGGCATTCCTTTGAATGTTATTAAATGACACTGACATAAAATAACAGTGCATAAAAATTAATCAATATTGAGTAAATATGCAGGAAATTAACATCAACATTTGAAAAGGATAATTTGACATTTTTGAGTAGCACAATTTTATTTCAGTCCTACAGTATATAATGCTGATACCCAAGAGCACAAACATACATTTGTTCTTTTTTAACCAAAATTCAAACAAACTCTGGTCTATTCCTAAATATTTCAGTGATGATATGAAGTTATATTTCAAAAGAAAGATTGAAAGACTGAAAATAATAACCTTAAATAAAGCCCAAGTATCTGTCCCTCGGTTTATATTGTTATACAATGACAAAAGTCTATCTGTTTTCCAACTATTTCCAACTCTTACCGCTTGCAAATCATTTTCTCTTTTTAAAATGAAGCCATCTGTCAATCTAATGTCAACCACAGCGTTTGAAAGGTCTATATTCTATAAGCTCAACATTAGTTTTTCCAGATTTTCAGATAATGAAATGTCTAAACAATAATGGGCATCATTTCAAAAACTATGATTAAACAAAATAGATGTTTTGACCAAAAAGAGACTCCAAAATAATAGCCTAAGTCTAACTAGAACTAAACTCATGTTCAACTTCTTCACAAACATGGATCCCTAAATACTGTTGGACTACAACTTCCATCATTCTGGAAATTTTTTAATTGAAAATTAAAATCTAAAATCTACTAACATGTTATTTCAACTCCATACATCCTTACATTCCTATTGATTTCAAATTTTGTAGTATTTACTCAAAGGTGGGTATAAGATTGCAGACTTATACTTTCCCAAACAAAATTCTGAGAAACGAATATATCATATATGAATACACCCTAAGTTTTTAACTACATTTGACCATAAGAAATAATAACTAAGTTTAAATACCTGGCACATCTTTTTTTAGATCAATTCTTACACTGCATTTCATTTTTACAGATATTCTCCAAATTCGTGGATTTAACTGTCAAATTTCAGAATAAAACATGAAAGCAGTACTGATATTGCTTAGTAAATGCACAAACCCATCAGTTTTTTAGAAGGAAGAAAAATATGTTTAACTGAATTTAGTATTATTATGCATAGATCTATTCAAATTAATCTATAAAACAAAAACTCTTAGGTATATACACTTAAGCCTGATTTCAAACAAGGGATCTTTTCATGGGTGGACTTCAAAAATTTTAGCATGGGATTCTCATCCCAGTTGCTGGGTGGGTGTGGCCATGGTGGGTGTGGCCTAGTCGGCCTCCTGCACCATGGCAGGTGGGGGCGTTTTTGCCTTTCCTGGACTCGAGGCTTTCCTTCAGCCTCCGGGAGGGCGAAAACGGCCTCCCCAAGCTCTGGAGGCCCTCTGGAGGCCAGAAATGGGCCCGTTTCCAGCCTTCCCGAACTTCCAGTAAGCCCGTTTTTCGTCTTCCCCGAGCCTCTGCGTGCACCTTGCACTTACCTGCATCCAAAATGGGCCACGTGGGGACTCCTGGGAGGGGAGGTGCCAGCCAGGAATGGGATTTGGGGGTTCTCCAAACTGCACAGAATCTTAGCCAGAGGTTCTCCTGAACCCCTGCGAGCCCCCAGCAGCCCACCCCTGTATCTTTTGTGTGTGAGGTGAACTGCTACAGAAACCCAATGTGTATTGTGTGTGTGTGTGTGGTGAACTGCTCTGGCTGATAAGAAGAGCATGGAAGAAATCCCACAACTCAGCAGAAGTTTTCTTGAACTGAATCACTTTACCAGAGCTACAGTGGTAGATGCTCACAGGAGTGCTGTACTGAGTAGTGGGTACTTTGAAAATAATTTGGAAGAAACAGTTGATATTTCACCCAAGTCTGATGGCACCTCTCTCCACTTCTTCTCTGGAGCAGCCCAACCCTTTTCAGGGTGAGGAACAAAAGCCTGGACAAAGTTTATTTTTTTCTCTATTTAACACTCTATTTAAGAGTCACCTTAACTTCAATAATGGATTTCTTAAAAAGAGCATCTGTTTTTCAGGCTTGTGCAGAAGCCCAGGCCTTCCCCTCCCAAGTCAAACTTCAATAATGAACAAAGAGCTCCCAATTTTAAGGCAGGGGTGCTGCTGCCTGTTTTCCACATTTACCAAGGTAGATAAATATATTTTAGTAGGCATAGGCAATTTGTAATGCAAATTTCTAATTTGCCTGTTACCGGTTTTAAGTAGTAGTGGAAACAGGTCTATTCCATTAATAAAAAGGTCAGTGTTTAGCACGGATTATGTTATCTAGTTTGGGTAATGAAACATCTACAAAAAAAAAACCAACTTCAGAACCAAGGACTCATTTCAATCCTGAGTTATATTTTCCTTTATTAATATTGCTATTTTTTTATTTTTCTCCTCAGGATTGTTGTGAAAATAGGAAGAGAAAGGTATGTTATGTATGTAGGCCGCCTTGAGTTGTAAAAAAATAGAAGGGTAAAATAAATAAATTATAAGCAAGGTTATAAAGTTAATTATGTGCAAGTGGGTGTCAACTCTTAGAGACCAAATAGTTTTCCTCGACTATACTTCAAAAACATTACATGATAACCAGGGGTGAAATGCTACCAGTTCGGACCAGTTCGTGTGTAGCGGCTGCCGCCAGTGGTTCGCCAAGCTGGTAGCGATGGCTGGCTGGCCACGCCCCCAAACTGGTCCCCCGGTCGCCACTTGCTCGCCCTAGCCCACCAGTCTCCGCTCTGCAGCTTCCCTGCCTGAAGCGCTGAGCCCGATCTGCCTGCCAGGTAAGCCTGCGAAGTCGCGGCCTACCTAGCTGCCCCTGCCTCCCCCCACCGCCCCAACCTGCCTTCCCTACTCCATTCCCCACAGTCCGCAGCCCCGACATGCTTTCCTGCCTTCCATGTGGCCTTCCCAGTTTCCCCGCAGCCAGTTTGCGAAGGCAGGCAAGCGGAAAGGACATGTGGAAGGCAGGAAAGCATGTCGGGGTGACGGGGAAGGGAGGTAGCAGCCTACTCCCTTCCCCGCAGCCCTGACATGCTTTCCTGCCTTCCATGCGGCCTTCCCAGCAGTCCCCCATACCCGCTTGCCTTCCGAGGTTGGCGTCCAGCCCAGCCTGACCAGTGAGTGGGCGGGGTCTCTTTGAGACACAGCTGCAAAACGAAAGCAAACGCCGCTGCCACGGTGGTGCTCCGGGAGGGCAGGCGCCAGGCAGATGTCCCGGGGTTGCTGCACATGCACAGGGCCTGCCCTCCCGGAGCACCACCATGGTGGTGCCGTTCATTTTAGTTTCCCGGCGGGCAAAGGAAGAAAGCGAACGGCTGAACTCTGGGAGGCCAGGCGGATGTCTGCAGCCAGGCGAGGAGGGAGAGTGGGGAGAGCGGCGGGTTGTCCGAGGAAGGGCCTGGCATTTCCCTCAGCTGCAAACGCTGAGATTTGAGGTCTACAAATTGTGTTAAAGGGTGAGCTATTGATGGTTGCATGGAAGGAATATGAACTGAGCGTGGGACAGAGAGAGCGCGGGGCTGGCCCTGGCCAACGGCATCATCCTGCCGCGGTCCGCCTATAAAGTCTTCGGCTCCGTATGCAGCGCCAATGGAGGCTTGGCGGGTTCAGGTGAGGAGCTAGCATGCACCCCAACCCTGAGGCATTGGTGACGAGCTAAATGGCGCTTGTTTCACCGTCGCTCCGGGATTTGAACCCTCTCCCTAAGTAAACGTGACAGGCGACAGGGAGTCCTGTGCAAGTTCTATTGCTCCTTCTCAATCCGCCTGGATTTCCCGCCGCGCTCTCTCCGTCCCACATTGAGTTCGTTTTTCTTCCACACAACCATCAATAGCTCGCCCTTTAACACGATTTGTAGACCTCAAATCTCAGTATTTGCAGCTGAGGGAAACGCCAGGCCCTTCTGGAACAACCCGCCGCTCTCGCCGCCCTCCCACCCCGCCTGGCTGGAGATGTCAGCCTGCCCTCCCGGAGCACACTGCTGTGGTGGTGTGGAAGGGAAACAAACTGAGCATGGGACAGAGCGCAGGGAAAAGTCCAGGCGGATTAAGAAGGAGCAATAGGTGGGATGTGGGAAAGTGGACAGAAGCATCCGGGTAGAAGGGCTTGTTTTTTAAGTGTGCGATGGGGAAACGAGCACCTTTTAGCTCATTGCCAATGCCTCAGGGTTGGGGTGCACGCTAGCTCCTCACCTGAACCCCGAGCCTCCATTGGCGCTGCACACGGGGCCAAAGACCTCATAGGTGGGCCGCGGCGGGATGATGCTGTTGGCCGCGGCCAGGGCCAGCCCCACGCGCTCTCTGTCCCACACTCAGTTTCCCTTCCACGCAACCAAAAAAAGTTTTTTAAGAAAGGTTCCGACAATCGCGTGGCACACTTGATTGTCGGAACCTTTTTTAAAACTTTTTTTTAGCATTTTTAAACTACCAGTTGGGGAGAACGGTAGTTAAAAATGCTTTTAAAAAAGTAAAAAAAAGAGTTGGCCATGCCCACCAATTTATCACCACCAAGCCACGCCCACAGAACCGGTGGGGGGGGAAATAATTTCATCACTGATAACAGAATTGGAAGGGACCTTGGAGGTCTTCTAGTCCAACTTCCTGCTCAGGCAGGAAACCCTAAAATTTCAGACAAGATGGTTGTCCAATCTCTTCTTAAAAACTACCAGTGTTGGAGCATTCACAAGTTCTGGAAGCAAGTTGTTCCACGGATTGTTCTGTCAAATGGCAACACTTCAACATTTTCCTGGAGAAATAATACCAGAATGTGGGGTGCCACCATCAGAAAGTCTGTCAGCTGTTTTATTTTTGAAGGTACCCGTGGAGTTTAATGACCTGAGACTAGATTGCAAATCCTCTTTGAGCTTTACTTCTGAACCAACATAGATTTAATCTATACAGTAATGCTATTTGAAGAGATGAACTTTTTGAGAAGCTTCTCTCCCTGCCCCAATGGAGAACTCTCTTCAAAATTAGCCCTCCTAAATTTCTGTTCCTAAACGAGGCCTGGGAAGGATCAAACAGTTAACTTTTTCTGCAGCAGGAAGTTTCCCGAAGTTTTGCCCGCCAGTTACAATTACAGTATTTTATACGTTAGAGTCCCTAAGAGGCGATCAAAATCTCGCCACAGCTGGAGAAATTCTGCCGCAAACATCGCGATAACTGAGATTCTAGCGCGCTGTAAGTATCCGACGACAACTTCTATAGGCTTTATAGGAAATTAACCGCTACCGGTTGATAAATCAAATATACTGACGTACACACATTTTTGACTAATAGTGAAGTATTAGTTTTTTGCTAATAATGAAATATCTCTTAGAGATTGTTTTTATAAAATTTCCAGCTTAAATATGCAGGCGATCTCTGCAGGCAGCCATATTGTACGGTCCCGGCAGCGGAGCGCGTGAAAAGAAACCATTTCCGCTTCCGGAAGACGCCGCTTCTTCCTTTCTCTCTCTAGGCCTGGGCGAGTTGGCAGGTCTGGGCGAAGGGCCTCCGCTGAATCCGACGCCATCCTCCGTCCGCCGCGGGAGCTCGAGGTCTCTCAGCCGCCGCCATGACGGAGCAGATGACCCTGCGTGGTACCCTAAAGGGCCACAACGGCTGGGTGACTCAGATCGCCACCACCCCACAATTTCCAGACATGATTCTCTCCGCCTCACGCGGTAAGGTGGAGCAAGACGGGCCAGTCCATTAGGGGGGCAGAGGGGTGGCCCAAAGAATAGACGGGGAAGAAACCATAACGGGGAAGAAACCGTGAAAGGTTCAATTTTTTTTGCATGGGCGATCAGCGAGGCCAGCATGGATTGCACGACCTGGTGAATCGGTTTTCTTTTTGGAGAAAACTGCTCGGGACCGGGTAGAGGCAATTTAGAGGAGACATCATGGTGTCTTAAGAATGGGGGATAGAAAGAGGATTACAACAAACCGAATAATAAGGGGGTGTTTGTTGAGTTCAGAATGTGGGATGGTTGCAAATCTTAGGAAAGAGACATCCGTCCCAATGATTACATCTGACATTGTCAAACTGATCTTTTCAATTGAGATCTGAAGACACGTCCTGCAATTATGATGGGACAGGAGAGAGGATCAAGAAAGAAAATGGAAGTTTTTGTTAGGGTTTTTGCTCGCTCGAAATTCAAAGCAGCATGCTTAAACTCTTAGCAGTGGCCCACAATTCAGGAAGATGTGGCTGTTAGAAATCTTAGGCTTGTGCAGGGAAGAAAGATTTTGGGCTTGCAAGGCATTTTTTTTTAGTTGGAATTCCAAAGGGTATCAGCAAAATCCGGATGTGAAATGATGAGCCAGGTAAGCCTGAGCATGTGCTTATTAGCCCTAGTAATTTGTGATCAAGTGTAGAACTCCACCAGTAAGGATTTTTATGGACAAATCTGTTCCAGGTGTCCTCACCCCCCCTCCCACCCCCAGTCTTATATAATAACTTTCTTAGTGGTTTGCTATAGAAAGCTTTATTTTCCAGTTCTAGCCATTATCAAACACCTGGGATCACAAGTGTTTACTGAGATCACCGTGTCTATTGTCCTGTCCTGGATTACAGGAAAACTCCAGTGAGTATTTCATATTAGGCAACTCCATTTTAGGGTAACCCATTTCTCGTTTGGGAGCAACTGAAGTTAACATCCTTGGAGGATTTACGATATTTATGCCTCTCCTCCAACAAAAAGGACTCTAGCCTCTTTGGCATTAGCTTATAGCAGCTTTTCTCAGCCTTGATGGCTTGAAGATGTGTGGACTTCAAGTTCCAGAATTCTCCAGGCTGGGGAATGATGGGAATTGACCCATCCACACATTTTTGAAGTTGACATGGTTTTGAGAAACACTTTGTTATAGTGCCCAAGAAGCAAAGATAATAATTATTCATAACCCCTTTAAGCATCAAACCTTTTGCTCAGTGAATTTGGGGCAGTCACTCTCTCAGCTCAACACATCCCATGGGATTGTTGTGGAGAAAATAGGTTGCTGGAGAATTGGATGGGTTGCCCCCTTAAGTTTATATATATTTCAAAAAGCTGGATAAAAATATAGTAACAAGAGTTTAGAAAGCTGCAAAGATGGAAGTCCAAAAAAACACCTGCTATTGAGGGTGTTTTTCTATGTTTTTATAATGTAAGGAATGAGAGTTTCTTCTGTCCTGGTTGTTAAGTTTGCTGATTGAGTAAGTAGGGCTGTGCAAAGACTTTTGAATATGAAAGTCCTTGATTAATTGATGTTGAAAATGAGATCAAGGTAGCTCTATTTTTAGAAAATTCCTAAATGGTTAAAGTGACCCATTTTTAGTTGAAGAGGCTTACTTTCAGAAGGAAAATTTTGGCAGGTGTCTTGCGTTTCTCAACCTTGGCCATTTTAAGATTTGTGCATTTCAACTCCCCAGCCAGCCATGCCCCAAACCAATTCTGGAAGCTGAACTCCACACACCAAGGTTGAGAAAGACTGGTGTGAAATAAGTTGTGCGATGACTTGTCATATATGTAGAACATACTTCTACATCAAAGGGTTCACTTCACCTTCAATGGGTTGAAAATTGTTTTTAAGTGGCCTTCTACCAGCAAATGTGTGGAAAATGTCCTTTGCTGATCAAGGGGGAAATCTTAAATCAACTAAAACCGCTGTACTTGCAGCTTGAGCTGTGGAGTTCACATGGGCTTTGTTGCCACCCTGAGAATTAAGCTTGGGAACAGGATGGCATTCAGGACTGTAGATCAGAGGTCTTCAAACTTGGCAACTTTAAGACTTGTGGACTTCAACTCCCAGAATCCTCCAGCCAGCTATGCTACGTTGGCTGGAGAATTCTGGGAGTTGAAGTCTACAAGTCTTAAAAGTTGCCAAGTTTGAGGACCCCTGCTGTAGATGCAGAAGGTTGTAGGGAGAGAATAGGTTGTTTTGCTTTTGTGGGCATTTTCCTGGTTTGAGATTTAATGTAAGGAATGACCCTTTTGTGTCCTCTTACAGACAAGACCATCATCATGTGGAAGTTAACAAGAGACGAAACTAACTATGGGATTCCCCAGCGAGCCCTGCGAGGCCACTCTCACTTTGTGAGTGATGTGGTCATCTCTTCAGATGGGCAGTTTGCCCTCTCCGGCTCTTGGGATGGCACCCTGCGCCTCTGGGATCTTACTACGTGAGTTGCAAGTTGTAAATAAAAATGGCTTATGTGTTTCAGGGGGGGATAATTTGCTTCCTGTGAGCTTCTTGTTTTCTATTTTCTGATTCCTGCACTCCCAGGGATTAAATCTGATAGTACATATCTAAAGATTCCACTCAGCTGCACTGATATATTTTGCCATTGTAGTAATAAGACAAATAATTTCGGTTTGTTTTGAAGACTATATATATGTTGCATAATTCAAGTGCTAAGTAGCCTGAAATGAATACTGTGCCAATGTATGATAATAAATTAAAACCCCTAGAGATGAGCTTGGTCTTCACTTAGGACAGATTTGCTCTTAACAGTGAAATGGTGAAGAACAGAAAGAAGTTTTGTGTGTCAAGGGCTCCTCTTCTAGCACATTCCAGTGCAAGGAAATAAAAGTGTCAAATCGACTTCTTTTCAGAGGCACAACCACTCGTCGTTTTGTGGGCCATACCAAGGACGTACTGAGTGTGGCCTTCTCTTCCGACAACCGCCAGATCGTCTCAGGTTCCAGGGACAAGACCATCAAACTCTGGAACACCTTAGGTGTCTGCAAGTACACTGTGCAAGTAAGCCACTTCCAGTTCTTGGATTGCATGCTCTTAACGCTCACTTAATGTGACAGTCTTTAAATTAGGTGACATTGAAGTTGGTCTTTGATACATTTACTATTGGCTCAATACCATCTCGGACTGTAAAGCACCAAAAGAAAATTAGCTGTTAATAGAAACAGATCTATTCAATGCAAGATCAACCAAGTGAAGTAATAACATTTCCTCAAGGGCAGCTCTGGTTCTCTGGGATATATCCTAGGGAGGAGAAATTTCGTTGGCATTTAAGTGGGTTGTTTTTAGAGAAGAAGTGTGATGCTTTCAGTTAATTTTCAGTCATCTTTTAGTTAATATTTGTGTAGTACTATACTTGAATTTCATAGGTAAGGATGTGTTACCACTTAGAATAGAATAACAGAGTTGGAAGGGACCTTAGAGGTCTTCTAGTCCAACCCCCTGCTTAGGCAGGAAACCCTGCATCACTTCAGACAAATGGTTATCCAACATCTTCTTAAAAACTTCCAGTGTTGGAGCTTTCAAAACTTCTGGAGGCAAGTTGTTCCACCGATTAATTGTTCTAACTGTCAGGAAGTTTCTCCTTAGTTCTATGTTGCTTCTCTCCTTGATTAGTTTCCACCCATTGCTCCTTGTTCTACCCTTAGGTGCTTTGGAGAATAGTTTGAGGAATGTATTTGTTATAAATTTCTACCACACAGAGAAGGTAGGAATTGCAGGGGTAAATGTAATGGGAAGGGAATGTGGAAATACAATTACTTGATTATAGTTTAAAATAATGAAACTGGTGGAGTTGTGTTTTTTTTTAAATTGATAGCTTTGTTGTGTTGCTAATAAACTCCTGTTCTTTTTCTCTCTCCTATAGGACGAAAGCCACTCTGAGTGGGTGTCCTGTGTACGCTTCTCCCCCAACAGCAGCAACCCCATCATTGTTTCCTGTGGCTGGGACAAGTTGGTTAAGGTGAGGGGAATTGTTGCCCGGGATCTTCAGCCAGTGCTCCTTTTATTTGTGGTATCCCCCCCCCTCCAGCCCATGAAATCGTGAAAGAGAGATTCCTTGCAGATTTATAAACAATGTAGAATCTCTTCATCTGTTATATACCAGAGAAGGGAGGCTGGAAACAAACGGCTGGGAGAGTACAATGATCCGAGGTGGCGCAGTGGTTAAATGCAGCTACTGCAGGCTACTCCAGCTGACTGCTAGTTCAGCTGTTCAAATCTCACCAGGCTCAAGGTTGACTCAGCCTTCCATCCTTTTGAGGTCGGTAAAATGAGGACCCAGATTGTTGGGGGGCAATATGCTGAACTCTGGAAACCGCTTAGAGAGGGCTGTAAAGCACTATGAAGCGGTATATAAGTCTAAGTGCTATTGCTATCTTCTAAATCTATCAGAACTGTTGAAGAGGTACTCTTGGAAAAAAGTAAAAATTTAAAAATAATAGCATGTTCCATTATTCTCCAGCAGTAAATGTTTACAGATTCTCCCCCTTTTTTTTGTTTAACCTTAAATAGATTTAAAACTATTTTTTGGGGGGGAGATTTTCTTCACTTGAAAGTTATCTTGGAAGATGCTGCATTTTTTTTCCTTTTCATGAAGACACAAGCAGGGCATCTCCAAAATATTTTACCTACTGACAGGCATTTATATTATTTTATTTCTTAAATGCATACGCTACCCCTTGCATCGTTACAGCAACTCTGGGTGGCTTACAAAATATTACAAAGACAATGCAGAATGATTAAAATTAATAAACGTTAAAAAATATACTGCAGGTCTGCTAATCTAGCATTCGCACTTCATGCCTTGAAATGTGAATAAACCTTCCTTATATTTCCTCCACCTTGTAGGTCTGGAACTTGGCCAATTGCAAGCTGAAGACTAACCACATTGGGCACACTGGCTACCTGAACACAGTGACTGTCTCTCCTGATGGGTCATTGTGTGCTTCTGGTGGCAAGGTAAGTCAGTCTGGTGATTTAAAACAGGAGTCTCCAACCTTGGCAACTTTAAGACTTATGGACTTCAACTCCCAGAGTTCCTCAGCCAGAGGAATTCTGGGAGTTGAAGTCCACAAGTCTTAAAGTTGCCAAGGTTGGAGACCCCTGATTTAAAAGATCACCTTGTTTTCTTTTTCTTTTTTCCAATTTTTAAAGATGGGAATTCTAATGAAAAATAGTTAGACAGATATCTTCTGCAGAGAAGAAGAATCTGGCTAGAACTAACAGCCTGTCCCTGTTTGACTCGGGAAATGTAAGGAGAAAGTGTTTTTTTTAATTGCACCCTTAGAATAAATGTCTGCAATTATTGGCTCAGAAGCTTGAATCTCTTAAAAAGAGAGATTCAGGTCTTCAGTTGGGCCAATTCATTTCTTTCCCTTAACGAAGAAAAGAGGACTCCTCACTGATGTAGCTCAGTCTTGCCACCACATTTTAATTTTTTGTGAATAATTATTTTTAGTATGATCGTGTTCTTAGAATGAGCAGCGAGAACCACTTCCTAGCTAAGGATAGTGAGAGATCAAAACCAGTTTCTTAAGTGGTTTTTTGGTGATGATTTTCCTAGAAAGGGATATTTGGGTATGGGGTACCTTGTCTTAAGAGGGCAGGGGGAATGCTGGAAATTGGTGGCTTAGAAAGTCTCTGTGACATTTTTCGTCCTAGCTGTTTTCTTGGTGGATGAGGGTTACAGGAAATCTGGCTCAGCTATGATGAAACACACGAGCGCCATCTGACTCCCATGCAGATAACCCACACTCTTGTTTCTGAGCTGCCGAAATTCCCTCTTAGCATCAGAGGGAATTTCTCAAGGGGTGTTGTATTATGAAGGGGGATTATATGATGTATGGAGAACAGCTTTATTTCTGAGCTTGCGTTTTGATTGTTTAAATAGAGCAGTGATGGCGAACCCTTTTGGCGTTCCGTGCCAAAAGTCCAAGCGCGAGAGCGCTGTTGCGCTCACGGGTGCCAGCTACCCATAATGCAATGTGAGCCCCATTTGCGCATGCGCGCACGACTCTCCCCCGCACTCCCACTGCGCATGCGCACATGCAAACCCCTCACTGCACATGCATGCACCTCTGCGCATGTGCCCCCCACTTCTTCCAAGGGGGCCAGTGCGCCTTTTACCGGAGGACAACCAGGTACTGGCCCGTTCCCTGGCGAGATAAAGCAGCAGCCATTCCCAAGCCGGCGGCAGCTCTCTTAGCCCCACCACCTCGAAAGCGCCATTCGCCGGCTGGGGAAGCTCCAAACGCGTGGCCTTGCCTTGGCTCCTCCCCGCTGGGAACCACCGTTCCCCGGCCAGGAACAGCTCTCTCTGTCCTCCCCCATACCTCGGCAGCCGGAGAAGCTCTGAACGCGCGGCCCTACCTATGATCCTCCCTGCTGGGATCCACCGTTCCCCGGCTGGCAGCAGTTCTCTCTGCCCCCCACCTCGGCAGCCGGAGAATCTCCAAACACGTGGCCATGCCTGGGATCCTCCCTGTTGGGAACCACCGTTCCCTGGCTGGCGGCTGCTGAGGTGGGGGGGGGGGGGAGAGAGAGCGCTGACGGCTGGGGAACGGTGGTTCCCTCACCTGCTGCTCGTCCACCGGTGCTCCAGACCGCCTGGGGCCACGCAAGAAGCCCGCATGGGCAGGGAGGGAGGGAGAGAAGCCTGGCTTACCTTGCTCTGCTCCCTTAGGAAGCGACCACCGGGATCCCCTCTCCGCATCTTTTGGCACGCGCGCCTGTTGCTGGTCTTCGCGCTCGCATGAGCGCCAGAAACCAGACCAGCTGGCCAGTGCACATGTGCACTCTGGAAACAGGAAGATCATTTTCCTGGAGCGCGCATGCGCAATGGGAGACTATTCTTTCGGTTTCTGGCGCACCCGTGCGTATGAAAACCAGCTGATCGGTGCACCGGAACCCAGAAGAGCAAGAGGCGACGGCTCCGCGTGCCCAGAAAAATGGCTTTGCGTACCACTTCCGGCACGCGTGCCATAGGTTCGCCATCACTGAAATAGAGAATACGATTGTTAAATTTTAGAGAAGCATTTGAAAGTTTGCATCTTTATAAAGAAGGAAGAAGAACAATTGGTTGAAGTGGGCTCTATCGATTTTTTTCTCCATTCTAGGATGGGCAGGCAATGTTGTGGGACTTGAACGAAGGCAAGCACCTTTACACCCTGGACGGTGGGGACATCATCAATGCCTTATGCTTCAGCCCAAACCGCTATTGGCTGTGTGCTGCCACTGGTCCCAGCATCAAGATATGGGTATGTTGAAACAGCCAACATGTTCTAAATGCTGTGAAAAGAACAGTTATGACAACCTCTGGTTGATGTTTCAAATTAATAAATATGAAGCATATGAAATATGGGGAAAAAACAACCTTTGGAGCTTTAATTTTACATTAATAGAAGATTTTTCCTTCTGGAACACTTAGTGTCATATTTAGAGAAATACCTACGCTTGTCTCTGATGTCTGTAGATTTTTATTTGTCATACCAGTTCCAAGAGTGGTGTAAATTTTGTCTTGGGCTTATAGAGATTGGACACATAGTGGAAACAACTAGAGAAGAATTGTTCTGCCCCAGCTAGGAACGTAGCAAACACACAGTTTGTTCGAACTTAGTTTAATCAATAACCAACTACTAATAACTGGCTTAGTAGTGGATACACACAAACCTAAAAGCAGTCTTTTTTTTTTGCAAACAACCAGCTGCTAGTTAATCATCATTAACAGCTGGCATAAGTTAAGAAAGTCTTAAATCATATAATAGCAATTAGTTCTTGATATCTCACGAAGTTTCAAAGGCTTGGCAAAATGCCTAGAAGTCGTCCTCAATAAGCAAGCCAAAGCAGATAAAAACAGAGCAGGGATTTTCCAGACACAAGGCACACACTTGTTTCCTGCAGAGTTTCAGCTGCCTCTGCTGTCCTTAAGTAGACTAGGGGAGTGGCCAATTAGCCCCAAGTCTTACTCCCGAGGAGACCTCCTCTGGAGTAACCATTCCTGCCTTTTGGCAGCTCTGCGTGCCCTTGCATTAAGAAGAGGAGAAGCCTCTTCTCCCTCATCACTGCTATGAGGTGCTGGAGGTTCCGAAGGCCCTGGATGAACCTCTGGCACTGAGTCCTCGCCAGCCTCCTCACTGTCCGACTAGGGTGCCAGCTGCACAGGCCGCTGGCGCGACACCAAGTCGGTCTCCCCTCACACGGGATCCGCCTGCTGGCAGGCCACAACAAGAATGGGAAGGAAGGATTATCGGAGGACACGGGCATGCCAGAATAGATACTTATTTTTTATTGATGATGGTGGGCAGAGCCATCTCTTGAGTTAGCATTGCATGCTTCTGACCTATCTATTTAACTATGTTGTCTGTTCAGTAGCTTAAGGGCAAAGGGTTGAATTTTTGCTGTGATGAAACACACAATGCCATCTGATAATACTTCCCATGTGGAAAACCAGAGGCTGTTTCTGAGCCCGTTGCTCTCCGTATAGTTGGAAATTGAGGAAAGCCAGGGTGACGTTTCTTTGATATCTTGTCTCCATTCTTATTTTCTCAACAGGATCTGGAAGGTAAAATCATTGTGGATGAGCTCAAGCAAGAAGTGATCACCACCAGCAGCAAGGCAGAACCCCCTCAGTGCACCTCATTGGCCTGGTCTGCTGATGGGCAGGTAAGATATGAGAATCCCTGCGGCCTCTGGAGAACCATATAATTGCCTTCTCCACTGGACTTTTGAGTTGGGAACTTGCACGTAAGGATCTTGTAAGCATGGTTCTGTTTGAAAGGGAATCATTTAAGAGACGGGGTGTTGTTGGGGGTAAAACCCCCATATGCTTGGTCTCTGCATTCCTAAATCATTGGTATGCTTTCTGTGATTCATTTTTGTATACGACATTAAGTAAATAAAATCATTTTGAGTTGTTGAGCAAGGATTGAAAGCATGAGCATGCTTACATTGTATGCAAAAGTTTCAAATACATTACCCAGGAAGATGAGAGAGCATTTGAGTTAGCAGCCATTCAGAGTGCTTTAGTTAGAATCAATGTTCCCTGTAACATCAGAAAACAATGCGCGGCAGTTAGAAACTGCCGCGCGGCGTTCTCTTTTCATGTGCGCAGGCGCGCAGCCTCTGCCATTAGAAAATGCTGTGCGGAAGTTAGAAAACGTTGCCCGGAAGTTAGAAAATGCTGGGCGGTGGTTAGAAACTTCCGTGCGGCATTCTCTCGTTACGTGCGCGGCCGCGCAGCTTAGAGGGAACAGTGGTTAGAATGTCTTGTCTGAACTGGGAGGGAAATGCAAATGTCAGGGATAACAGAGCACTATCAGCATGCAGCTGTTGATGGTGACGAGAGGTGGGGAAAGATGGCTCCTTTATGACTTGTGGACTTTCAACTCCCAGAATTCCTGAGCCAGCAAGTCCACAAGCATGGCTGGCTCAGGAATTCTGGGAATTGAAGTCCACAAGTAAAAAAATAGGGCCGTCAGTCCCCACCCCTGAGGTAGACAATGGGCAGTTTTGTTGTTTCCCCTTAGTTTTGGGTGTGTGATCTTTTAAGAGCTGAGTGGGGGAGCTAGACCTCAAGAAACAGCCAGGATATTGTAGGCTGCCAACCCCACAACAGAGTTTAGCGCACAGGATGCAGATTACAGGTTGTGTTTGTTTTTATTCTCACTTTCAACCCTGCTTGAAAAAAAGAGGAAGGGTTGCACTTTTATCCCCCCCCCCAAAAAAAATCCTTCCTTCAAACTGAAGCAAGTCACTTCTCTCAGGTTTAAATAATGTGTCCTGGTGTATTCTCTTGACTCATTTTGCTGGGCTTAGCGCAAGCAGTTGATACACAACGTCTGCATTTGAGATGCATGAAAAGGGATTTAATGTTGCTGTGTACCACAGGGATGCTAAATCAGCCCTTCATTTCACCCTTTTAGCCTCCTTCCCCCTTATCCTTCTGTTAACATTGGTTTTTTTCTCTCTTTCCATCTCCTTTCAGACTCTATTTGCTGGCTACACAGATAACCTGGTTCGTGTCTGGCAGGTCACTATTGGGACCAGATGAGAGAGTGCAGTTGTTGACCCACAAGGCACAAACTATTATGTACAAATCATTCAATTAAAAAGAAACAAGGATTTGTGTGCTGGAAGTGACGTGCTTTTAATAGGGGAGCTTAACATCCAACATTTATTTCCTTTTTCCCTGCAGAGGTAGTTTTTTGGCTGATCCTTATTGTATTTTGGAAGATCGGAAGGGTCAGTAGGGACAGATCATCATGGAAATTGTATGTCTTCCCCAAAAGCTGATACTGACTTGATGGCACATAATCACTGTATTAATGTTTGCTTGAATAAGGGTTTGTATTTACTATTGCAATTGTCCTGAAAGGCGTGAATGGTAAAACTAGATATGCAAGACAAAGATCTGCCCACTTTTTATATGGGTTTGGTTTCTCACACACGCACAAAAAGAGTTGACACTTATTTCAAGATAATCATTTTGCCATCTTATGAAAGTGTTGGGATTCTACAGACACCTTTATTTACCACCACTGTTACCCCTTCAGTTGGGGAGACAGCCCTCGCGTCTTCCAAGCTAATATGAAAAGTTCAGCAAAATAAATGCATGTAACAGCAGTTTAAAAAGGGCAAGGACCCTGTTTATATATAATTAGGGGGGATTTGTTTTACAATGTTAATTCCTTTATTTTTGGGGGGGGGAGTTGGGGGTGACTGAATGGAACTCAGCGTTTACTGACCGGATATCCTTCCTGATGCCTATGGGGAGTTCACAGCAGTTTATTTTCTCTTTGCTGCCTGAGAAATATCTGCCACTAACTAGGACTGAACTCTAAACCTTTTGAATAGGAGGTGAGCATCTTCAGCTCTTGGCCACCAAACCACTCAAGATACTATTAGGAAATAATATCTATCTATTACAGAGGATAAGGGGACAAGTAGCTTTGATTTTTCTAGACATGTCATGCTGTCACATTTCCAGTGCTTTTAAAAGCAATTGCCGTCTGAGAAGATAACATCTTAAGGGCTTAGGTGCACTTTTCCTCCAAGGTGTTTTCTTTCATAGAGCAGAGGGCCTCCAACAATAACTGCTACTACTACCTACCCTGCTAAAGAAAAGTAACATCTATTCCTGCTGAAAGAGAAGATTGCTTTGATAGCAGATGCTGTTCAGAGCTCCACTGCTTTTCTCACTTCTCCCCACACTAGCTGGGAACAATTAGATGATTGATGTCACCTAGAAAACCAGAGAGCACCAAGGACCCCACAGTTCAAGCTTGAGCTACAAATGTTAGTAGATGAAATCTAGTTAACCTTGGGTAATCAGAAAATTAGGGTTGGAACTGGCTAAGTACCAGGATGATACAAAGTGGTAAAATAGATTACAGGGGTCTCCAACCTTGGCAACTTTAAGACTTGTGGATTTCAACTCAGAGTTCAGAGCAAAGCTGGCTGAGGAATTCTGGGAGTTGAAGTCCACAAGTCTTAAAGTTGCCAAGGTTGGAGACCCCTGAGCTAGAATATGAAGTTGGGGGAGGGGGGAATGCAGAAGGCAGCAGTAGCAAATCTTGTGAATTAAGAAAATTATTGTGACTGACTAAAGGACTCAGGCTTGACTTGGGGGTCTACTGGTGACTGGAGAGGCTGCATAGATACCGTATTTTTCGGACTATAAGATTCACTTTTTTGTCTCCCAAAAGGGGGTGAAAATGTCTCTGCGTCTTATAGACTGAATATTGCTGAAGACCCGCCCACCCACCGGCCATTTTTTTGCCTCCACACGGCCCATTTTTGGGCCTTTTTTCGTCTGTTTTTGGGGCTTTTCTGACCCATTTTTGAGCCTTTTTCCGGGCCAGGTTTGGCTGAAAAAAATGGGCCAGAAAAAAAGCCAAAAAAATGGGCCGGAAAAAGCCTAGAAAATGGGCTGGAAAAAGGCTGAAAAGGGACCCAAAAATGGGGGTGCACGGAGGCCAAAAACTTGTTTTCCTCTTCAAAATTTAGGTGTGTCTTATAGTCCGAAAAGTACAGTAATTTGGTATGGGATTTCCTTCCTTTCCCCATCATTTACTATAGCTGCAATTGTGGGATGGGGCCTAATTGAACCAAGCAACCCTCACTGACCTGGAGTCCGGCTTGTAGAGTCCCTTCAAATGCCCAAGAACCCTCCAGTTCCTCCCATGCAGGCAGTTTCTCCAAGGAAATGGCCAGGACCAGAATGTTGGCTGCTTGCTCTGGTGCCATCTGATGTGCAGTGCACTCGAGCGTGCAAATCTACCAATCCCAGACAAGTATGGGCGAGGGTAATGAAACTAGTAGCTCACTTCCATTATTAGAGCCAGGTCCTGATTCTTCAAGAGGACACATGCTATCATGAAATTAAGGAATTCCAAGGGGTGTTTTGTAAACTTGTGAACAAAACATTCCCTCTCAAAGTTTGCTAAGGTAGCACATCTTCCCAAAAGGCTACTTCAAGGGGCCCCCTGGGGTTGTCTTCAATACACGGGAAGAGAAGAACACTTGCACTGAAATTGGCAGTGAGCAAAAAAATAATGCAGAATGCCTTTGGAGAAACTGCTGAAAGAACATTGGAATAAATAACTACAGTGCTGTGATAAAGGACATATCAGTTTGGTGTTCTTTTTTCTTTTCACTTATGGAGTTGTCTGCACTTGCATAAAACTGCGGAAGTGAGTCCTCTTTCCACATAGGGGCAGGTGGGAGGATTTTCCATTACAGAAAACCTTCATGGTAAATGTATAATAATAATAACAAGAGTTGGAAGGGACCTTGGAGGTCTTCTAGTCCAACCCCCTGCTTGGGCAGGAAACCTTACACTACTTCAGACAAATGGTTATCCAACATCTTAAAAACTTCCAGCGTTGGAGCATTCACAACTTCTGGAGGCAAGCTGTTCCACGGATTAACTGTTCTGTCAGGAAATTTCTCCTTAGTTCTAAGTTACTTCTCTCCTTGTTTAGTTTCCACCCATTGCTTCTTGTTCTACCTTCAGGTGCTTTGGAGAATAGTTTGACTCCCTCTTTGTGGCAACCCCTGAGATATCGGAACACTGCTGTCATGTCTCCCCTGATCCTTCTTTTCATTAAACTAGACATACCCAGTTCCTGCAACTGTTCTTCATATGTTTTAGCCTCCAGTCCCCTAATCATCTTTGTTGCTCTTCTCTGCACTCTTTCTAGTCTCAACATCCTTTTTACATCGTGGCGACCAAAACTGAATGCAGTATTCCAAGTGTGGCCTTACCAAGGCATTATAAAGTGGTATTAACATTTCGCGTGATCTTGATTCTACCCCCCTGTTAATGCAGCCTAGAACTGTGTTGGCTTTTTTGGCACTGTATGTCACTATGTCAGAATCCTTTTTTATAAAGCATGTAATAGTGATAGTAGTGGGTTGTGAATCCCGTCGCTACCGATTCGTGCGTGTGTGTGACACTTCTGCGCATGCGCAGAAGTGCTCCGGGTGGGTGGGTGGAGCCTCCCGCTGCCGCCGCTACCAGTTCACTGAACCGGGCTAAACCAGGAGCAACCCACTGCTGGGCGATATGAATAATTTCTGATTAGGTTTAGGATATGAGTTTTGAACTTCATACACTGTCCCAACATATCAAAAACATTTGATGGCTTCATTAAAGAGATACTGATTTACTGTGAGACAACCTAACACTGATTATATTTAACACCCTAAACAATTGTTGTGTGCATTTTGAGATTCATACATTCAACGAGTGGATTGGATTTACATGTAGACTAGAAATGAGGAATTTCCTGACGGAACAATCAACCAATGCTTGCCTCCCAGAGAAGTTTTCAAGAAAAGATTGGACAACCACTTGCCCAGTATGGAGTAAGCCCAAGGCAGGAGGTTGGACTAGAAGGCCTCCAAGGTCCATTCTAGTCCTACGATTCTTAAAAAAATGTTTTGCTCACTGCAATTGAAAAAAATATTTGCCCTTGTCTGGGATCTGCCCAGCAGGTGGAGGATCAAACATGTTGCAGAGACTCAGCCCTACATAGGATTGTTAACAAGATTTGCAGTATTCTACTCTTAGACCTTAGCCTTGGTTTTAACTGAAACTATTGGATTGTGTAGTCGAGGGGTCAGCAACCCGTGGCTCTGGAGCCGCATGTGGCTCTTTCATCCCTCTGCTGCGGCTCCCTGTCGCTGGTCGGCTCCATAATTGATAGTTAGGACAGGTAGAGGAAAAAGGATGCCGCACTAGGAGACTCTGTGGTGGGGGAACCGACTTCCATTCAGCAGAGGAATAAGGACACTGCATTATAGGAGGAGACTATGATGAGGGAACCGGACTTCTGGTCGGCTCCAGAATTGAGCCAGGGGCTTCCAGTTAGGACCTTTGTGGCTCTTTGAGTGTTTAAGATTGCCGACCCCTGGTGTAGTCCTTCCAGAAGAATATTCTAAGAATTCTTCATATCATTAAAAAGCAACAACCCTGAACCGCTTTATTAAATAATTTCAAATAATCTTCTCATTTTCAGTATTCAAATAAACCACAACAGCAAAGCTTTTAACATGTAATCATTTATTACTTTATTTATGTCTCAACCTTTTTCCAAAAAACTAGATTTCCTTTTAATATTTTTAGCAAAAGGTAGTTCAGAAGAAGCTCTGTCAAGCCAAAAAGAATTTTAAAAAATCACATATGGCTGGAATAGCTAAAGCCTTCAGAGGTTCAAGACTCCACAGTAAAGGCTAAAACAAGTGAATGACTAAAATAAAGCAGATGGTGGGAAGACAGAGAAAGAGAGGATGAGTAAGACAGCAATAATGGGATAGCACACACATCTACAATCATGACTGACATTCAACAGCTCAACAGCACTTGGCACTGTCATTGCTCCAAATGGCCAGCATATGACATTTTAGAATAGATAAATGGCAGGAGAGATAGAAAAGAGCATCAAAGATTAAGAGACATTTCAAATGGAACATCACATGAAACCAGTGTAAAGAAGAACATGGGACAGAACTTGCATTTTTTTATTTTTTTTTAAATATTAGTACATTGCAAAAACAGGAAATCAGAATACAGGCATTGGAGCAATTGAAGAAGAAGAACAGCATTAGGAATCGGTCAAAATATTTCCGTATTGTTACTTTAAAATGCAAAGCTTATCGTGAGGGCTACAGGAATCCGGGCTCTGGTGACAGGAACACAGACGTAACTCTGGGGCTATTCATTTTTCCAGATTTTACTGGACCACAACTCCTGTATCCTTCAACATAGGCTGTATATTGCTGGGGTTCTTAGAAACTGTCGTTCAGTAACATATGGAGGGTCCACAAGCTCATCCCAGCTTAAAGCATGGACTTTCATCCAACGCCAAGAACATATTGGAACGGTCATCTTTTTCTGATCAGGGGAATTCAAAACACAGAAAAGTTACCACACATAGGTCTATATTTTGTTTTAAGTTGTCAAAGCCTGACTAGAAAGTTTTAGGTATCCTCAGGAAAGTCAAGAACAAGTCTTGGATTGCTAAACCCAAGTCAAAAAGCCATGGGAGATCCACCAGCCATTATCATTGCATGCTCAATAAGGTCTAATTTCTCTTCTGAGATACGGAAGGTCAGGGTCTCAGCTATCTAAAGATGAGAACGGTATAATCAGTTGACGTGTGGATCATACCTCAAAAGTGTAAGGAAAGAGAAAGAGAGAGCACTTTTTTTTTTTTTTGCTAAAATGGATCTGAACCATAAGCAAGATAAAGTCAGATCCATGATCTGGTCAAGCACCAGAGAAGTACAACTGTGCAAAACTGAATTCACCGAAGGGAAGAATCCCTTTCAAAAGGGATCCAAAATAAGAGCTAGATAAGGAATCCAAAGTCCAAGGATGATGAGAAACTCTTATCAGCATAATTAGGTGGGGTGGGGTGGGGTATGAAGCAGAGGCCTCTCAAGGGATAAATTCAGCTATGCGCAACAGCGGCAATGGCATCAATTGCAGATTTTTATGCGGGTGCCCTTAGAAAGAATGCGGAAAAAGGGGAAGATGCGCTCGCGAAACGAAGCATTGAAGGTGTGAATATGAGCCATGTTTTCAGCATTGTAGAATCCTAGCTGGCCTCGTTCATAGTCCAGGTAGACACAAAAGCGCCGTAATTTCTCAGCTGGACAGAGGGATGTCTGCTCAGTGGTAGTCAAAGCCTGGTACTTCTTACCATTGGTTCCTACACACCAGATCTCCCGTTTCTGGTGGGAACCACTGCTGGACTTCTCTTTTCGTCGGGCCGATTCGCGGGCTGCCCCTACGGCCCACCCTCGCCGGCCACCCACCTCCACTTCCCAGTAGTGGCGACCGTACGTAAAGCCCTGCAAGGCCAACACACAGTAGTCGGAATCGAAGCGTTTGGGGTTATCCGGCAGATCCCGCCAACGTTCCCCAAGTCGGACGCTGTGACAGTCTGAGGAAAGTGTGAGCCGTGGATGAGCTGTTTCAGGGTCCAGAGTCAAATCCGCTGTAAGAGAAAAAAGAGCAAAACGGTTTTTTTAAGGAGGGAGCAAAACTTTGGTCTCTGCTAACAGTGTTATTCAAAGTTTGAAGCTATGTGGATTTCAACTCCCAAAATTCCCCAGCCAGCATTTGCCAAGTTTGAGAAACACTCATCTGTTTGAACTCCTGCAAAACACCAGGGTAGAAGTCTAAAAAGAAATGGCTTTCACAGCATGAATTATATGAATCGCTATTTCTGCACAGTTTCTATTCCTCTTCTAATGACATTTTTACAATAAATAAACTCTTAGCTTCCATTGCACGGTGGATGTATACATCTGTCAGGTCCCTTAGATCCCTATCGGGACACTGCCATTCTGGCAGGGAGGGGGTGGATGCTCCTTTACAAACCTCTTTCCTGTTTCTGGTCTTCCTGTCACTTTGATGTACCTGCTTGGAAAGGGAGGTGGAGGGATTGGCCTGGGGCAGGGGTAGGCAAAGTTGGCTCTTCTATGACTCATGGACTTCAACTCCCAGAATTTCTGAGCCAATCATGCTAGCTTAGGAATTCTGGGAGTTGAAGTCCATGAGTCATAGAAGAGCCAACTTTGCCTACCCCTGGCCTGGGGTCATTTGTTTTGTCCCATCTCCGAAAGAATGAGTAAAGCTGCACCTGAGAACAGCTTCTCAGCTTGAGTTATTCTCACAACTTTGCACCTGTGGATTGGCTCACCTCGGACTCAACATAGGTTAAACCATTCCAGAAAACCCCTCCCTTAACAGTTTTAAGCGGGAACTTCAGATCCTGCCTTCCTTTACTTGCTATCACTTTCTCTCAATAAAAGTTTCCTTTTGAAATAATGCCTGTTTCAAGAGTTCTGCTTTCTTGAAGAGAGAGGAGAGGCAAGTCCTTACAACATGGCTAGGAGCAAATGTATTTTTCTCTGCATGTCTAACTGCAGGAGAAAAGCAGCTCAGTTACCTCCTTACCTTGAGGTGCTTTGCTAAAGACCTTCTCCATCTTCCTCATTAAAACATCTATAAGGAAGTAGTTCCGGTATTTCTTTCCTGTGTCCACTGGCACCATCTCTGGATCTTGGAATGTGATGTTCTCACACCTGACAAAGGGACCATATAGAGAGCAAACATGTAAGACGAGATAAATGGCAACCAGCAAGAAAAGGATTGAGTAAGAAGAACAGAAAATACAACATATTGGGACCTGATAAGTCTATTCTTAGGGTAACTCTGCTGCTACAGCAATACTTCTCTATTTGTGTAAGTTCTCCATATTATTTTCACACAGAAATGGACAAGAAGCAAGCAGATTAATTCATTAAAATTGTAGAATAATAATAATAATAATAATAAACCTATGGGGAAGATCTGTTGGCCCTCATCAAATCTATTTGCAGTATTGCACTCAAACTCTGCCCAATGCTTGAAGTTCAATCCTGACGGGGCTTAAGCCTTCAGCCTTCCATCCTTCTGAGGTCAGTAAAATGAAGACACAGATTGTTGGGGGCAATATGCTAACATTATAACCACCCCCCAGAGTGCTGTAAAGAATTATAGAGTAGTAGATAAGTCTTAAGTGCCTTTGCTATTACTATTGCTACAGGTTGAAGCAGTGGTGAAATCCAAATTTTTTTACTACCGGTTCTGTGGGCGTGGCTTGGTGGGCATGGCAGGGGAAGGATACTGCAAAATTTCCATTCCCTCCCACTCCAGGGGAAGGATATTGCAAAATCTCCATTCCCTCCCCACTCTGGGGCCAGCCAGAGGTGGTATTTGCCGGTTCTCCAAACTACTCAAAATTTCCGCTACTGGTTCTCCAGAACCTGTCAGAATCTGCTAGATTTCACCCCTGGGATGAAGCCATTCTGGACACATGGATATGAAGATTTTTCACTGGACCTACTTATTCTGTTCCCAATAAGAGTCAGAAAGGACTGTGATCAGTTGATTAGCAGGCAACGGTCAGGTGTACCACATTAACAAACCAACTACTTTGCCACAAATGCCACCCTTGACCACAATAGAGAGCAGTACTGAAACACTGCAATTCCCCTGGATCCTAGATTAGCTAGGCATTCTCTGGATGGTCCATACATACAGAAAAGATATAAGTGAACAGATTTCCAGTAAATATTCTAACAAAATCTTTGAAAAGCCAAGAGTTTTAGCTTCTTAAATTAACTTTGCTGATGATGTTTTAATGTAGTCTAATAGATGCAGCAGCTAGACACAGTAAAATAATTATAGCTCCATGTTACCAGTTACACAATCTTTTGAGCTGAAACTATTAATACTGCCACATATACTTTTTCCCCATGGCCAAGCATAAATAAATGGATCTAGGTTTCCCAGGCAAACTGCCATACAGGCATTAACCAACCTCAATGCTATTTAACTTCCAACAAGTTGATCTATCCCAAGTTTTCATACCATTTTTGGGAGGTGTGTGTCTTTTTATTATTTATTTATTTGTTTGTTTGTTTGTTTGTTTATTTGTGAGACTTATATACCGCCTCATAGTGCAAGCACTCTCTAAGCGGTTTACACCATTAAGCAATGTATATTTACACTGTTCCCAACAATCTGGGTCCTCATTTTACCTACGTCTGAAGGATGGAAGGCTGAGTCAACCCTGAGCCAGTGAGATTTGATCAGCTATTTAACTTCCAACAAGTTGATCTATCCCAAGTTTTCATACCATTTTTGGGAGGTGTGTGTCTTTTTATTATTTATTTGTTTGTTTGTTTGTTTGTTTGTTTGTTTGTTTGTTTGTTTGTTTGTGAGACTTATATACCGCCTCATAGTGCAAGCACTCTCTAAGCGGTTTACACCATTAAGCAATGTATATTTACATTGTTCCCAACAATCTGGGTCCTCATTTTACCTACGTCTGAAGGATGGAAGGCTGAGTCAACCCTGAGCCAGTGAGATTTGATCAGCTATTTAACTTCCAACAAGTTGATCTATCCCAAGTTTTCATACCATTTTTGGGAGGTGTGTGTCTTTTTATTATTTATTTGTTTGTTTGTTTGTTTGTTTGTTTGTTTGTTTGTGAGACTTATATACCGCCTCATAGTGCAAGCACTCTCTAAGCGGTTTACACCATTAAGCAATGTATATTTACATTGCCCCCAACAATCTGGGTCCTCATTTTACCTACGTCTGAAGGATGGAAGGCTGAGTCAACCCTGAGCCGGTGAGATTTGATCAGCTATTTAACTTCCAACAAGTTGATCTATCCCAAGTTTTCATACCATTTTTTGGAGGTGTGAGGTATACTGCCTCATAGTGCAAGCATTATCTAAGTGGTTTACACCATTAAGCAATATATATTTACATTGCCCTCAACAATCTGGGTCCTCATTTTACCTACCTCGGAAGGATGGAAGGCTGAGTTAACCCAGAGCCGGTAAGATTTGAACAGCTGAACTGCTGATCACAGTCAGCTAAAGTAGCCTGCAGTACTGCACCCTAACTGCTGTGCCACCTTGGCTCTCATCTTCCTGTTGATGGGCAATTAGTAAAAACCCCTCAACTAATACTAAACTCAAACCAAGTGACAAGACTATATGATGAGATTTCCAGATATTCTGGAGTACTCAGCCTGTCATTTGCAGAATTGGCTCAAAGGCGTTTGTGAAAAGCTATTAAATTATTTAAGAGGTTTTCAGATACAACCTAGCTAACAGTGAAGCACAAATTTCAGGAACGTAAACCAGAAATAACCAAAAGAAATTCAACCAACCTGACTAAAGTGCCTTTGAAATCCTAGGGAAAAAGAAGAAGAAGAAAGGTTAGGATGCTTATACACCTAGATGTTATAAAATACAACAAATAGATTGAAAGAAGACAACCAATTTTCTGTACAATTTCCTGCTGACTTTTTCTGGAAAGAGATTTCTTGCTTTTTGGGGAGGTGGGGCGATTTCTTGGGGTTCTAAATCTTGTGTTTGTTGTCAAAAAGCTTTCCTTGAAGAAATTCTTATTGTACCCCATGACAATCATTAAGTGTTGTACCTCATGATTCTTGACCAATGTATCTTTTCTTTTATGTACACTGAGAGCATATGCACCAGAGACAAATTCCTTGTGTGTCCAATCACACTTGGCCAATAAAGAGTTCTGTTCTGTTCTGTTCTGTTCTGTTCTGTTCTATTCTATTCTGTTCTATTCTATTCTATTCTATTCTATTCTATTCTATTCTACTCTACTCCTATTCTATTCTATTCTATTCTATTCTACTCTACTCCTATTCTATTCTACTCTACTCTACTCTACTCCTACTCTACTCTACTCCTATTCTATTCTACTCTACTCCTATTCTATTCTATTCTATTCTATTCTATTCTATTCTATTCTATTCTATTCTATTCTATTCTATTCTATTCTATTCTATTCTATTCTATTCTATTCTATTCTATTCTATTCTATTCTATTCTACTCCTATTCTATTCTATTCTATTCTACTCTACTCTACTCTACTCCTACTCTACTCTACTCCTATTCTATTCTACTCTACTCCTATTCTATTCTATTCTATTCTATTCTATTCTATTCTATTCTATTCTATTCTATTCTATTCTATTCTATTCTATTCTATTCTATTCTATTCTACTCCTATTCTATTCTATTCTATTCTATTCTATTCTATTCTATTCTATTCTATTCTATTCTACTCTACTCCTACTCTACTCTACTCCTATTCTATTCTACTCTACTCCTATTCTATTCTATTCTATTCTATTCTATTCTATTCTATTCTATTCTATTCTATTCTATTCTATTCTATTCTATTCTATTCTATTCTATTCTATTCTACTCTACTCCTACTCTACTCCTATTCTATTCTATTCTATTCTATTCTATTCTATTCTATTCTATTCTATTCTACTGTACTCCTATTCTATTCTATTCTATTCTATTCTATTCTATTCTATTCTACTCTACTCCTATTCTATTCTATTCTATTCTACTCTACTCTACTCCTACTCTACTCTACTCTACTCCTATTCTATTCTACTCTACTCCTATTCTATTCTATTCTATTCTATTCTACTCTACTCTACTCCTACTCTACTCTACTCCTATTCTATTCTATTCTATTCTATTCTATTCTACTCTACTCCTATTCTATTCTATTCTATTCTATTCTACTCTACTCCTACTCTACTCTACTCCTATTCTATTCTATTCTATTCTATTCTACTCTACTCCTATTCTATTCTATTCTACTCTACTCTACTCTACTCCTACTCTACTCTACTCCTATTCTATTCTATTCTATTCTACTCTACTCCTATTCTATTCTATTCTATTCTACTCTACTCCTATTCTATTCTATTCTATTCTATTCTATTCTACTCTACTCTACTCCTACTCTACTCTACTCCTATTCTATTCTACTCTACTCCTATTCTGTTCTATTCTATTCTATTCTACTCCTATTCTATTCTATTCTATTCTATTCTATTCTACTCTACTCTACTCTACTCCTACTCTACTCTACTCCTATTCTATTCTACTCTACTCCTATTCTATTCTATTCTATTCTATTCTATTCTACTCCTATTCTATTCTATTCTATTCTATTCTATTCTATTCTATTCTATTCTATTCTATTCTATTCTATTCTATTCTACTCTACTCTACTCCTACTCTACTCTACTCCTATTCTATTCTACTCTACTCCTATTCTATTCTATTCTATTCTATTCTATTCTATTCTATTCTATTCTATTCTATTCTATTCTATTCTATTCTATTCTATTCTATTCTACTCTACTCCTATTCTATTCTATTCTATTCTATTCTATTCTACTTTACTCCTATTCTATTCTATTCTATTCTATTCTACTCTACTCTACTCTACTCCTACTCTACTCTACTCCTATTCTATTCTACTGTACTCCTATTCTATTCTATTCTATTCTATTCTATTCTATTCTATTCTACTCTACTCCTATTCTATTCTATTCTATTCTACTACTTGTCAGGCTTCCTGGCTTGAATGCGACAGGCGCTATACAGATCCTTGACACTGTATGGCTAGATATATTGCATATCAGGATGATTAAACAGGTGATTGCCTTCTTAGTATGAAACTGCCTCCCCTCATAGAACTTTGTTATTGCACCTGCAATAACAGCACATCCCTCCCACCTAAGATCTGAATGGTTACAATCCAGTTGCCCTTTCTGAAGGCATTAAATTTTTTGATAGTATTCTCAGTATTAACCCTGACGTTAAGCAAGCCACATTGCTTGATAGCACATTGTTGTTCCAATGATCTGAAGTGGAATGTTTTGTTTTTGTTTTACTCCAGGTATATTCTACAGCAGTGGTGGCGAACCTTTTTTGGCTCGCGCGCGCTCGCATGCCCACACCCATTCCCTCCCCCCCACGCATGCGCACAACACCCCCCCATGCTGCCCCCTGCGCATGCGCACACCCCCCCACCCCCGCGCAAAGGCTTACCGGAGCCTGGGACGACGAAACCGGCAAACCAGAAGTGCGAAAAAACGCACTTCCGGTTTGCTGATATGCTGTTTTTTGCACTCCGGAGGGTTCAGGGAAGCTCCCTGAAGCTCCGGAATGCAAAAAACTACAAAACGGAAAAGTGCACTTCCGGTTTGTCCGTTTTGTAGTTTTTTGCATTCCGGAGCTTCAGGGAGCTTCCCTGAACCCTCCGGAGTGCAAAAAACAGCACACCGGCAAACCGGAAGTGCGTTTTTTCGCACTTCTGGTTTGCCGGTGGGCAACCCTCGCGTGCTGGCTCCTATGGCTCCGTGTGCCACCTCTGGCACGCGTGCCATAGGTTCGCCACCACGGTTCTACAGTATAGGTTTTGTTCATTTAACGTATTTGTATAGCTGTTCATCCTAAATCAAATTCTGGGTGGCTTACAATCAAACATAAAACAACATGTACATAATGGAAACAAAAAAGAATAAAACCATAAAAAAACAGAAAAACTTGCTACTGCCAATGCTTCCCTGATGCAACCCACATGTTATCTTCCACTTTAACCTCACACTATCCCAACGCTATTTCAACACTTGGGGGAAAAGCCATGTCTTAAAGTGCTCTCCTTATGCTATATATTGATTTTATAAACTATGGATTTGGAGATTTTTTTAAAAAAAAATTAAATCTTTATATGCCATCCAGCATGTCTTTGGTGAGAGGGGTAAGTATATAAATTGTTTAAATAAATATCTCCTGCAGTTGAAATCTGGAATTTCTCTTTCCACATTTCCTAAGCTTAACGGATACCTAACTTAGTGCTTCTCCTAGTGCTCAGAGGCAGTAGACTGTTGACACAATCAGCATTCCTGCCCTCCCCTAGGAAACTAGCTGCATATTGTGAGCATCATTTAAAAGTTTTATGAACCTCTTATAAGACTTAATGCATAAATCATGGGGACCTCTGATCCAGCCTTTCTTTCTTTCTTTCCCTCTATGGCTGCTCATCTCAAATTTGGCAGCTGACAATATGAAAAGAAAGAATAAGAAACAAAAAGAACAGAAAAACACACAGAAGCAGCAGACAAGATAAAAAGGAATTAAAATCATAAATCAGCATAACAAATGCATAGGCTCAGTCACTCCTTCGGATCCCCGTTTCTTTAAGGCCTTACGGAAGGCCGAGAGGATCCCCGAAAATATCTTTGTGGCTCTCAGCCCTCTTCTGCTACCAGAACCACTCCAGCTTTGGAAAAGTCTTACCTGCTATCTGAATTAGCATAGAAATGATTTTTTGTTATCTTCCACATTTAATAGCTCTCACCTCCTAACCAACCTGTTTTAATTCAAACACAGATCTTAAAAAGGCCATTTCTACATGTGTGTAATACCATCCAAATCATACAAACTAATGTGTGGGACTGTTGTGGCCCGCCCACAGCTTGTGCAGCCTGGGCCTTTAGAATCTTCAGTACCTCTTGGCAGTGCTGAGAAAGGAGGGGCTACTCCTTTCCTGAATACAAGAGCATGCAGGGCTGCCAAGAGGCAGGAAGGTTTACTCCGGAGGAAGTCTACTCGGGAGTAAGACTTGGGGCTAATTGGCCACTCCCCTAGTCTATATAAGGTCATCAGTTGCAGCTAACAAACTGCAGAGAACAAAGTTTGAGAAAGAGACCTGTCTGATCATAGCTTGCTCCATGACTCTTGTTTTGGCATTCTCTGCTTTGGCTTGGATGATCAAGGATGAATTTCTAGGAACTTTGCCAACTCCGTAAGATAAACAGACTCAATTGCTCGTCATTGTCTTTGAACTCTTTGAACTGATACCAGCTATTAATGAAGCTTAATTGATAGCTGGTTGCTTGCTGATAACAGTTTGTTTGTAAATTGGTGTGTGCATCTTGAGTACTACTAAGACGTTTTATTAGTAGCCTTTGTTTCATTAAATCAGTGTGTACAAACTGCTTGTGTGGTTGTGTGCTTCGTGCGGACAGAACAGGGACATCTAATTCAATGCAATGATCCGAAGAGGTTTCCAAGTTCTAGTTCTGTCCAGTTGAACAGAACATTAGTCAAATCCCCTTCCAAAGTGAATATCTGAATATCTACAAACCCCAAATATATTATTCATTTGGGACTCCGGTTTGCAAACATATAATGTATCACATGCACTAAATTCAACACATTGCAACTTGAGAAACAATCATCGTAGGAAATTGTCCTAACCAGCTGAAAAAAAAATTCCTTAAAATCCACAGGCATGTTAGCATTTATATTATAGACCATTTCCTATTAAACAGTTAAGTGTTCAAATACAGTAAGAGATGGTGATCAGATGCCCAGACATACTCCTGAAATAAAGATAGGAAATACTGAGAGGTCGGATTTTCTGTAGAGCAGCGGTCACCAACTGGTGGTCCGTGGACCACTGGTGGTCCGTGAGAAAATTTTGGTGGTCCGCAGAAAAATTATTTGCATTTTTTTATATTGTACTAAATCAGGGGTCCTCAAACTACGCCCCCTGGGCCAGATACATGCAATGAATGTTTGTGTTGCTGCAGAGAGTCTCCCACTTTGGGGTCTTTTTGTGCAGGTCGGAGGAGGGCAGAAATTCCGACTTGGGGTCTGCTTCAGCCTCCTGGTGTGTGGCTTTGGGCGAAGGCTGGAGGGAAGTGCTGCTGGTGGCGAAGAGCCAGAGGGCCTTGTTCCAGTGGGACTGTATCACGGCCTGGAACTGGCTGACCATCTCAGCCCGCTGAACCTCCAGGCACCGGTACCTGGCCTTGTACTCCCGCAGGTCTTCCCTCTGCTTGGAAAGCCTATGCTCGTAGTCCTCAGTGAGGTGCCTCTGATGAGCCTCCTTCTTGTTCAGATCCAATTTGAACTGAGCCAGCTATTTTGCCAACTCTTTCTCATGGTGGCTGCTTAGCTCCAACAACTGCTTCCTGTTAGGACCCTAAGGAGCCCGGGCGGGCAGGCAAGGAGTGGCGAGTAGAGGCCATCGAAGCACCCCTCGATGTGAGTGATATCGAGCTGGCCACATCCACCAAGTCACATGACCACCTAGCCATGCCCACCCAGCTGGTCATTAGGCAGATCATATTAGTGGTCCATGGGATTTAAAATTATGAATTTAGTGGTCCCTGAGGTCCTAAAGGTTGGTGACCCCTGCTGTAGAGGCTATCTAATCATGCCATATCTTGGGCCCTTTCGTTAGGCTGGCAATAATGGAAGTGGGACATCTTTGGAAAAAAACTACTCTCACTACTACCCTTAACTATCTCTGAAAAGCAGCCTGAAATCAGGCTGCCAAAATTCAGCTGCCAAATGTTAATAATGCAATCTGAGGGTTCTAAGTTCAAAATCTACTCTCTGAGTCTCTCAAGGCTAAATTTCAACATTGCTGTTCTTTAGGCATGTCTTTTAGATAATTGATATGCTCGTATTCTACCATCAGGATTGTTAAAATCATGCTTGATTTAGACAACAAGCCAGATAGCTTTTAAAGCAATGCACGCATATTCCACAGGGTGAACTCTTAATTTTTAACAGATCAAGCAATCCGAGGCTTATAACTTTGTATTTGTTCTTAATCATTATAATTGTAACAGGCAGGTATTTGCTTGGGACCAGTCACAAAAAGGAATCCGGGCAACTGGGAAAAGAGATTTTTACCTTGAGCAGCTGCAGACCATCTTGCTTACTCTTGTCTTCTGCTTCTGCAATAAGACGGCTTAGGGCAGCACCTTGCTCCTCCAGGTGAGAGATGTTGCCACTCTGGCTGGCTACTAGTATGTCATAGCGATCTTCCAACTGGTGAAGCAGCATAGCTTGCTCTCCAACCAGGAACTGATGCAGCCGCTCAAAGTCTGACTCAAACTCTTTCATATCAAGTTTCATCTTGTTCTGGGGCAAATGAAGAAAGGAACAAGAAGGCAACACTGAGAGGGTACACAGCCAAGATTTGGGACTATGCCACTTTATGGCACAGAACATTAAACCTATGTCAGCTTCTTTAGCAGGCAGCAGGACCAGACAATCCTGCCTGGTTTTATAAACAACAGCAATCATAGCAATCTAATCCTCTCTCCATAAATGTTGTATGAATGTTTTAAATCAATAAAACAATTCCAATTGCTATACAGTTTACACGGAAAGAAATAAAAATGACTTTCTGCAAAGGAAGAGAGCTCTGCTGATTTCAACTACCCGTATTGTTCGGAGTATAAGACGCACCAGAGTATAAGACGCACCTAGATTTTAGAGGAGGAAAACAAGGAAAAAAGTATTCTGAACCAAATGGTGCAGTAATATATTATTTAATAAAATACCAGTGTAGCAGAGTACTTTTTACAATCATGTACACTTTTTACAACCATGTATACTTTTTACAACCATGTATACTTTTTACAAACTTCAAACTTGACAGCTTTAAGACTAGTGGACTTCAACTCCGAGAATTCCTCCTCCAGTCATGCTAGCTCAGGAATGGGAGTTGAAGTCCAGAAGTCTTAAACTTGCCAAGTTTGAAGACCCTTGCACCCCTAACCCCTAACCCAGGGGTCGTCAAACTTGACAGCTTTAAGACTAGTGGACTTCAACTCCCAGAATTCCTCCTCCAGTCATGCTAGATGGGGTAATTAGAAGCCCAAAACACTCCAGTTTTTGCAAAAAACAGCCCGTTTTTCGCTCATTTTTTTGCAAAAACAAGTCTTGCAGAGGGTTTGGGAAGCCTGCAGAGCACTCCTAGGGGGTGGGGGAAGGCAAAAACGCCCCAATTTTTGCAAAAAACCGCCCATTTTTTGCAAAAATTGGGTGCGGGTGCGGGGCTTTGGGAGGCCCTAAAATGGCTGTATTCGGTGTATAAGACGCACCGACATTTCCACCCACTTTTGGGGGGCAAAAAGGTGTGTCTTATACTCCAAAAAATACGGTAGTTTAAGCATTTTCCTAAGCAGAACCTGAAATTCTACTAAACGTCACCTCTGTTTTTAGACCATGAGGAATACTAAAGAAATTAGAAGACGAGACCAATTCTAATACTGATTGACCCATATACCCTCAGACTGAGATCCTCTGATATATATTTAGAAGTATGGGATTGCACAATTCTCACGACTGGCAGATAAAGCCATCTATATACTGTATTTTTCGGAGTATAAGACGCACCTTAGTTTTGGGGGAGGAAAATAGGGGAAAAAATCTACCTACCAGGTATTCATCTGGCTAGCATCCTTAGTCTGTTCAGCTTCAGCACATTATTTTATCCTCTGGTTAGGGCTGAAAAGCACTGCTTTTTCAGAGGGAGTAGGAATGAAAACAAGCCTGCAAAAACTTAGGGCAGGAAAAACTGCTTCGGAGGGAGTAGGAATAAAAAAAAATGCTGCAAGCCAGGAAGATCGTTAGCACCCTGTTAGGGCTGAAAAGCACTGCTTTTTCAGAGGGAGTAGGAATGAAAACAGGCCTGCAAAGACTTAGGGCTGGAAAAAACCTTCTTCGGAGGGAGTAGGAAGCCGGGAAGATCGTTAGCGCCTCGTTAGGGCTGAAAAAAAAGCTCCGAAAAAGCTACATTCGAAGTATAAGGCGCACCCAAATTTTCAGCCTCTTTTAGGGAGGAAAAAGGTGCGTCTTATACTCCAAAAAATACGATAGTTAAAACCAGGCCTCTAAAATTCAGATTGAATCCTAGGCATGTCAGTTAAGAATCTGGGATTTCTACTTCTCTAAATCCTTGACTTCAGGATAATTCCAAAGGAATCATTTTCTTAATGCAAAGTCGACCATCCGCTCTTAAGACCAAGACATTTCCTCTTCACCAAGCTTTATCAACAAAATTATACACTAAGAATAAGGTGATCCTTCAAAACAAGAGACTGACTGGAAATGTAAGAGAATTTTAAAGAGCTGAGGAGGCGCAGTGGTTAGAGAGCAGTACTGCAGGCTACTTTAGCTGACTGTGGTCATTTGAGTTCAGCGGTTCAAATCTCACCGGCTCAGGGTTGACTCAGCCTTCCATCCTTCCGAGATAGGTAAATTGAGGACCTAGATTGTTGGGGCAATGTAAATATATACATTGCTTAATGGTGTAAACCGCTTAGAGAGTGGATGCATTATGAGGCGGTATATAAATCTCACAAATAAATAAATCTCACAAATAAATAAATAAATAAATAAATAAATAAATAAATAAATAAATAAATAAATAAATAAATAAATAAATAAATAAATCTCACAAATAAATAAATAAATAAATAAATAAATAAATAAATAAATAAATATAAATAAATAAATAAATGGAATATTGAAGTTACCTTGATATCTGTTATCTTCTCCTCTTCACTTGACTTCTGCTCCAAAACTGACTCCAGTTTCCTTTTCAATGGTTCCAAGTGTGCCTGGAGTTTAGCCTAAAAACAACCAGAATAACAGGAATGCCACAACTTAATTGTACTTATGATTTACATTCATAAAAACAGCAGCTGGCATAAACTTTTTTGAAGTTCAAATCCAATGTTCAGAGAAATAAGCATTAAATCCTCATGTCCTGGTAACATAGTTACCACACTGTATTTAGGTACCTCTGATGCAAACAGATTTCCTATCTTTACAATACAGCTTCTACCCAATCCCATATTTCTCTTAAATGACTTAAATTTGTAGCTTCTATAGTTAAAGGGGAAAATGAACTATATACTGTTTTTGACAGAAAATTAGAGAGCAGCTAAATAAGAGAATTTTTACCGAGTATCTTTTACTGATCTATTTATATTTACATATTTGCATAAGCACATCACCCAGGGGTTTTTCTGAAAGCAAAGCAGGGACTCTATATTTATGCTAGTATGCCACTAATGTTTGTCAAAGGCTGGCAAAATTTATAGTACTATAAACGCTTTTATAACACAGAAGGCTCCAACTTAACAAGATTACATACTAGCATTTACACCATCTGGTTGTATTCCATACCTTATATTCTTGCACAACTTCCTCTAGTGGCATAACACTGTGGTGTTTATGGGTTCGTGACTCCCTGCACACTACACAGATGGGCTCTTCATCTGCCTCACAAAAGAGCTTAAGTGGCTCCTGGTGTTTCTCACACAGGGCTCTTGGAGCATGACTTGCAGCTAAAGTAGACGGTACCCCTGACGAATCCCCTGCTGCTGCTGTCGCCATCTCCACCACATCATCTGACGAAATGACAGGCTTCAGTGGTTGTGGATGCATCTGTCGGATGATCTGCACCATATTGGCCAGCTGAAGATTGGGTCGGAAATTGCGATGAGGAAAAGTTTTGCGGCACTGAGGGCAAGTGAAAGATTGCCGTTGCGGAGTAGGTGGAGTTGCCGGCACTGTATATTCTTCTGGCTCTTCATCCATTACTTCCTCATCCTCATCGTAATTATCAAAAAATAAATCACTCCCCACAGCAGCATCCCATATCTCCTGGTCCCAGTACTCTCTGTCATCATCCTCCCAGACATCGTCATCTTCATAATCGTACTCGTCCCTGGATACATCATCACCATCATCTACCTCGTCGCCCATATCTCCATCGCCTAAATAATCATTGTCCTCCAGATCGTTGTCGTCTGTGTAATCCCCGTCTTCCTCAGGCCCCAGGTCATCGATCCCCCCATCATCATCAGCCCCCTCCGAGCCAGAGGCTCCCACGTCGTCGTTGTCGTCGCCTTCTTCGTCACCCGAACCCCAAAGCTGAGTGATGCACACGCGGCAAAAGTTGTGGCCGCATCCAATGGACACCGGGTCTGTGAAGTAATCCAGGCAGATGGCACAGACGGCTTCCTCGTGGAGGGTCGCAACAGGGTTCGGAGGCCCGCCGGAGCCCCCTGCAGCTACTGCGGCTGCCATGAGACCTCCAATGTCTCCACGCCCCGAACGACTAGAAACGCGCGACAGTGTTTCCCTCGGCCCTACAAGGACTTCCAGGCCCTTCCCTGCTTGCTCGCCCGCCCGCTTCTCTTAGGCCCCCGCAACCCGCTCGGCCAACCCCGGGATCTGCCGGTCCTGCGAGGCACCCTCCCTGCTCCCCAAGAGCTCGCGCCCTCCTCCTCCTCGCTCGCTCTCAAGAGTCACAACCGCCGGACCCAGGCTGACAGTCCATCCGTCCCCCACCGACCGAACTCTATCAAACTATCACCTCCCCCCCCTTCACACCGGAACTGAAAGGGAAAGCCCGAAAGGCGTTCTAGACCGGCTCCTCTCTATGGTACGACGCCGCCTCGCCGGTGTCCCTAAGGAATGCGCCGGACTGGGTTTCGCAGTGCGAGGTCTGCCTGCCGCCCTCGTTGAGTTTCTGCGGCCCGCAGCCGGGCGGAAGGCCAAGGACGCGCGCTTTAATCGAGCCTAATGGAAGCCCATAACTATTTTTGACAACCCCGACGTTTCCATGTCGGACGTCGCTATGGTCACAGGCCGGAAGATCCGGCTTTACAGGTTTCCGACAAATGCACCGGAAGTCTGGGTGCGCTCTGTATTATTATTTTTATTATTATTATTATAGTCTCTATGATTGCGGAGGGTTCCACTTTCGAGATAGAGGAAGTACCGCGTGAAGAACGGGAGCGCTGTTATTTTCGACCCCCCTAAAATGTTTTTGCAATTGCTCATAGTTATTACATACTACGCTTTTGCTCCGTTCCTCCTCCTCCTCCTCTTCTTCTTCGTCTCCGCCTTTTTCTTCGGCCTCCTCCCCCTCCGTTCCTCCTCCTTCCAGTGGTAAATTTCCGAATAAAGATTTATCTTTGGATTACAGATTTATGTTTGATTTTAAAAGACAACTTCTTGTATAAACATTATTTTATATAAATACTTGGTTTTCCCTAATCCTAAAACAACTCATTTAGCGGATAAAGGCAATTACATCTCCTTAAAGTTGTAGCATGTGACAACAAAGCAAAAACGGAAGGTGAGGAAGAAAACGTGGAAGAGAGAAATTTAGGTGGCAAAATCTTTCTCTTTTTAAAATTTTATCTCCCTTCACCGTTTTTCGAACAAGGCACATATATGAAGGCAGATGGATTGATTGTGTGCTACAAGATTAATGTTGACTCTTAACAACCACATAAATAGGTGTTCATATGGAGGCAGATCTGACCATTATTATGAATAAAAATGGAAATAAAGCATATTATATTTTAGTGATATGTACAACAATCTTGGCACGATGCCTTTCAATGTTTCAAACAATGCTGTTTCAAGTTGAAGGAACAAACACTCCAGATACAAATTACATAGTATGAATATCTCTGGATATTGTTGTAAGGGGTATTAAGAATATACTATGGAAGTGAGGTAATGTAGTGTCGTCTTGATGTGTGATTATCATGACATGCCTATTTTACTGCAAGCTTCTATTGCAACAGGAGTTGAAGAGTTTTAGGCTTGAATGGCATATAAGTCCTAGACAAATATAGATGGCAAAACCATGATATACAGGTAGTCCTCTACTTATGACCACAATTGAGCCCAAAATTTCTGTTGCTAAGTGAGGCATTTCTTAAGTGAGCTTTGCCCCATTTTATGACCTTTCTTGCCACCATTGTTAAGTGAATCATTGCAGTTGTTAATAACATGGTTGTTAAATGAATCTGGCTTCCACATCGAGTTTATTTGTCAGAAGATTGCAAAAGGGGATCACATGACCCTGGGATAGTGCAACCCTGGGATAGTGCAATTACATTCCTCTGTTCATAACAGAATTCCTTATGAAACCAGACTTGAAATTTTGGGACTTCAAAATTTAGAACTCCGCCGCCTTCGATCTGACCTTAGTGTAGCTCATAAAATTATCTGCCTCAATGTCCTACCTGTTAATGACTACTTCAGCTTCAACCGCAATAATACACGAGCTCACAATAGATACAAACTTAATGTAAACCGCTCCAGACTTGATTGCAAAAAATTCAACTTCAACAACAGAGTGGTCAACGCCTGGAACACTTTACCTGACTCAGTAGTTTCTTCCCCAAACCCCAAAAACTTCAACCTCAGATTATCTACCATCGACCTCACCCCATTCCTAAGAGGTCGGTAAGGGGCGTGCATAAGCGCACAATCGTGCCTACCGTTCCTGTCCTAATGTACCCATATATTCATACCTCTTTTACTCTTATTCATGCTTGTACTATTACATATATATTCAATCATGTTTTACTGTTTATACTTTGCTTATAATCATATATGCTTGACAAATAAATAAAAATAATAAATAAAATATAATAAATAAATAAACCGTCATTCGTATGAACCAGTTGCCAATCAACTGAATTTTGATCATGTGACAGGATGCTGCAACAGTACAGTAGTAAATGTGAAAAACAGTCATAAGTCATTTTTTTCAGTTCTGTTGTAACTGAATGATCACTAAACAAAGTGTATGTCAAGGACTACTTGTATGTGCTTTGAAAATTTAACATTTTTGGCAGTTTCAAAAGGAAAAAAAGGCATTTTAACTTTATTATTATTAATTAATTAATTAATTAATTAATTAATTAATTAATTAATTAATTAATTAATTAATTAATTAATTAATTAATTAATTAATTAATTAATTAATTAATTAATTAATTAATTAATCCCCCTCCCTTATGTATCTTAAGCCCAGTGGATGCAGTTAATTTATGAAAAACTCTTTATAAATCACTGTTCTACTAATGCTGCCTATTTTAACCTATTTTTTCACATGTATTTTAGACTTGAATATCACAATATTAATTATTCTACTGCATTTATTGTATTGGAAATACATCAGTGCCCAATAAAGCCTGCAAATAGAGTAAAAATAAAATAAAATGGAACTGAACACTCTGATCCTATAGAAATAGGCACGCTGCCAGAGAAAAGCAATAGCTTGTTTAGATACGATGGAGTAAAACAGACTGGGAGCCCTCTGGATGAGGTGAAGGGGCAGCAGCTTTGCTAGCTACGTTAAGAACCCTATATTTGATACAGTACTTGTGGATACCTGCAGATTTTATTGGAGACTTTTAATAAAGATGATTATAGCCTCTATATTCCATCTCGGCTGACTGCTTGCCAGAATTGGTTTGCAGCAGGATATTTTTAAAAATATCTATTCGATTCGCTCTAGGAGCTGACTATAATTACAAGAAACCAGAAAACATTTTGCGAACGTCTTAGTTCCAGCACTAAAGTGTTGTAGGTTATAGGGGAAGGGCAGGAAGCAGCGGGTTTCTGTAGTGTAGTGGTTATCACGTTCGCCTCACACGCGAAAGGTCCCCGGTTCGAAACCGGGCAGAAACAGCTACATTCTTTTTCATAATCTTAAAAAAGCAATGGTCTATATTTTAGTGGAAACTCTTCTTTTCCATGATGTATATAATAATTCATGGTAATTCAGAACAAAGTGCTCCAATAATCTTTTGCTGGTTTTACACTGCAGCCTAAACTTCGAAGCAATTTTCCAAAGAGGGCAATATCGCTCAAGATTCACATCATCTACCGAGATAATAGTAGTATAGTAGTAGTACAATACTAAAGTATAGTGCAGTACAGTACAGTATGATAATAGAATGAACTCAGAAATATAGAGTTAGTACATTTTATGTTAAGTAAAATTTTGGAAAGGAAGATTCTCAGCAGCCCGGCTAGCTCAGTCGGTAGAGCATGAGACTCTTAATCTCAGGGTCGTGGGTTCGAGCCCCACGTTGGGCGCAATATATTTTTTTATTCTTCACTTTACTTTTTAGAAGCAAACTACCGTAAATGAATACTGTCGTTCTTTATTTTTCCAAAGGGATAGCTAGTTCGATCATTTGCAGCTCAAGCAATAACGGTGAGAAATTAAAGGAGACGAGGAGATCATTATAGGAGTGTTTTCTTTACTATATTTTGTTTTTCTTCACTTTTCCATTCTGCCCTGAGTAGACTTCATTAGACTCCGCATAGGTACTTAATCTTGCTTCAACGTTTTTCAACAGTTTTTTTTTAAATTCTTGGGTAAACTCTGGAATATAACCCCCATAATGCTCGAAATTTGCGCACATGGGACAAGGGCAGATCATGCAACATTACTTCCTGCTTTTCAACCGCAGGTGCACAACAATCTTATTAGAAACGGCTCACATCAAGTTTAGATTTAGATTTAGATTTAGAGTTGGAAGGGACCTTGTAGGTCATCTAGTCCAACCCCCCACTCAAGTTGAGGTAGAGAGCTCTAGACTAGAGTAATCTTCCTTAAAACTGGATCCTACAAGTTTTGGATCTATTCCATTTTGCTAACCAAAGAAATAACTTTATCAAGATATGTTTGTAGATTTTTCCTTAGATGTCACATTCAAAAGACGAGGAAAAAAAATCACTAGAAGACAATTTAGTAAAAACATTCACAGCAGATGAACTTTGAAAGGAAAAGGTATTTAAGATCGTGTTTTATTTCTTTTTGTGCTTTGTCCTGTTTTTGAAAGTGAATTTTTAGGCCTCATAATACTAGAGCTCAATGCTGAAACTTTTTTCTTTCACAATATTCCCTTCAGAGGCTGCAAAACCAGGCACCCATATACAAGTTCATACAGCCGATTGCAATCAATTTATACATACAGTATAAGTACACCACACTGACACACACCTGCACACACACACTTTGGACACATTATGCCAAGACCCAACTTTTGGGAAAAGGGTCCGATGCTGGAAAAGGTGGAAAGAAAGAGAAGATGACCAGCAACAAGGCGGATAAACATGATAATGAGTGCACCAAGTTAGGTTTAGATTGTTATAGAGAAAATCTATCTACAGGTATGTGGTTGCTAGGAGTCAAAAACAACCGAATGGCACATAATGTGTGTGTTTGTGTGTGTGTGTGTGTGAGAGAGAGGGGGGGGGAAGCTAATCACAATATGCTTTATTAATTTTTTCAGAGAAAATTACTATTCTGTAGGAATATTTAAAGGTCATGCATCCAACCAATAAGGCAGCATTTAGAAGAAAACGCCAAACAATTTGAACATCTACTCTAACCTACCTTTTAATTGTGTTTTTAACTTTGTTCTTATTTGTGCTTTTCTATTCTGAATATGTTTTTATTGTAAGCTGCCCAAAATCACTTAGGTGACAAGGGCGATATAGAAATGTGATGAATTTCATATACTTTATATACGGTGGAACATTGTTTATAGGACTTCACTTTTGATACACCCTTGAATATACATAAAATATACCTAAAGAAAAAAAATAACATTATTAAATATGCTTTTATTTCAATATTCTTTCCCCACAGTCTTCTATTCTTTCTTCTTCTTTTTAAGTCATTGGCATTCCTTGTTTTAAAAAAGGCAAATTGTTGTTTGCTGATGCTTACAAGTTTAGAAAAGGAATTTTCTAAATGACTGCAAGGAAGGTCCTCTATCAGGAGTCTCCAACCTTGGCAACTTTAAGACTTGTGGACTTCAACTCCCAGAATTCCTCAGCCAGCAAAGCTGGCTGAGGAATTCTGAAAATTGAAGTCCACAAGTCTTAAAGTTGCCAAGGTTGGAGACCCCTGCAGGCTGAAGGCGGCTTTTTCTGGGGGTCGGGGGGGGGGGGGGGAGATCTGATGAGCCAGTTTTGCAGCGTTTGGGAGATCGGCTTGCTGAGATGGGTCTTTGTCCCCAAGTCTCTCGCTTCACTATCACCACCATCTTTCCCCAATAGGATCCTAGGATTAATACTAGGATATACCCCATCTCTGCAAAGCGCAATATTGCATTTGGTACCCTCGCTTAGTAAGCGGGCAACGCAGAACTACACTACCCAGAGGGCCTTTTCGCGGCATCCCGTTTCTTCGCTCTGCCAGACTACATTTCCCACCATGCTTTATCGGGGCAACACAAAAGGCCGCAAGAATTTGGACGGAAAGTGACTCTGAGATGGGCATCGGCGCTCCGGCGCTGCGGCTTAGAGCCGCCTCGGGATTGAAAGTCAGCTAAAGCGGCGCGCCTCGCTTGGGCATGGAGCCCGGTAAGTTCCTGCGATGGGACTGGAGCAAGGCAGGGGCCTGGACAACTTTCCGGGTGCCTCCCGAGGAATGGGGTGCCTAGAAAAAGATGGTTACGGAGCATTGCGCTGGCCGTTGCCTTATTGATTGGGGTGATTTCTAGGCTGTGTGGACGAAGGCAGAAAAGATTTAAAACCTGGGGAAAGAGTGTGAAACCTAGCCGGGAGAGCCTTTTTTGTGTGAGATGTTTGCTCGCTTTTCCATTTCAGGAAAAATAGAAACGGAGTTGGTTTCTTTCTCCTTGCAATGAATTTTGGTCCCTTAATTTTTAATTTGGATGAAATCATTCTTTACTTTATTAAATTTATATAGCCGTTTATCACACATACCTGACTCTCAGAGTCATACAGTAACACACTCAAGTAAATAATATGACCATTAAAAAATTAAAAATATTTAAAACGCAGGTATAAATAAGACTGCGGGATTCTGGACCTACAGCTGTATGGCTCTCTTGGGAGCTCCCTACTTCCCTGGGACCCCAAGCCTGTTGAAAGAACCATTTAAGATATTTCCTAAATGTCAAGCCACCATAATGGTTCCAACAGTGATCTGCCAAAGGTGACCTGTGATTCAGTGAAATCCCCATAGGAGGCAGGTTGGGCAATCAATCCCTTATTTTTGATACAATTAGATGGGGATTGAATTTGGAGATGAGTGTGATTTGCTTCCCAGAGATTTGGTGAATCCATTTCCAGCGATATTGCAATGTTTTCATTCCAGAAATAAAGTTTTTGTTGCAATGTGCCATTTTCTCACTACATTTCAACATCATAGACCATTTTTCAAAGTTGTTTGGGGACTTTAAAGTGTAGAAACAAGTATGTTTTGTCATAGATTTTCCAATGTTATTTTGGACTTTTTCTGCCAAAATTCATCCCTCTTGAGAATCGAGAATTTGAGAATTTTGCGACTGAATTTTGGCAACATGAACAATTATTGGCGTATAGAACAGTGGGCTGGCTACCCCCACCATAAACTATAGTATTGACCCACAGAGATTCATACAACATGCTGAAAACAAATATGTCACATGATATGCAAACCCAATCAAATATTTCTTCTAAACCAAGAGAGGTTTTTTTTAAAAAATGTCATATAGTAGTTTCTCACAGATAAATTTAAAGCATTAAATTCCTGCATTGCACTAAGCTTGTGTATTTGGTTGTTTTGGTTTAACACATTGGGAGTACCTAGCAAGGTATAAGGTTCTTTCTGTTATCCAACACAATAAGAACAAATAGGCTTGGTAATAACTAAATAAATCAATAATACATGCGTAGGCAGAGCCAATCACATACATATACACAAGGTGTGGTTAAGATGCTAGAGTAAAAATAGGGGGGAAAGATAAAGGTTTTCCTTGCCCAGTCATGTCTGACTCTATGGCGCAGTACTCATCTGTTTTTATTTCAAGGAAGCCTACATTGTCCGAAGACACTTCCATGGTTATGTGGCTGGCATGATTATATGCTGAGGTGCATGGAACTCTGTTACCTTCCCATTGAAGTGGTACCTATTTATCTACTCCCATTTGCATGCTTTCAAACTGCTAGGTGGGCAGGAGCTGGGGCAAGTAATGGGAGCTCACCCAGTCGCATGGTGCTCAGGTCTCAAACTTCCAGTCGACAAGCCCGACTTCTTAACTGCTAGGCAACAACCCCCCCCCCAAAGAATAGGGAAATCCAGATTCTAAACCTCCCTCAAGCAATGGTCCCTCTAACGTTAGAAAATGATGCGCGGCAATTGGAAACTGCTGCACGCCGTTCTCTAGTCAGGTGCGCAGTCGCGCAGCCTCTGATATTAGAAAATGGCGCACAGCAGTTGGAAACTGCTGCGCGCCGTTCTCTTGTTACGTGCGCAGCCGCGCAGCTTAAAGGGAACATTGCCCTCAAGCATAGAAACCATTTGGGTGAGTATAGGCCAGTCACTCTCAGGTCTAAGCAGCATCAGGCTCTGCAACACAGTGGCTAAAGAACAAACCCTTGTCTCATCATGCATTGATGGCTTTGCCATGTGAATTAGGCAAGCAGACCCTGAAATCAAGGATGACAAATGCTAAATAGAAGAACAATATATACACACACTCTTTTTACCATAGCTATATGTCTTTTAGTCTGTGTGATACACTGTATGGCCAGCTCTTTCCCTTCCACCCTGTCTTAAGAGTTTACATGAATCACTGCCTACCTCCAGAACGGGATTTAGTACATGTACAGTAAATGGCTTTAATTTCCCCTTTGAATGCACAGAACCAGCAGTTCAACAGTTGTCTCAACCTTGCAGTTTGGTACTAAAGCAGTGGTTCTCAACGTTCCTAATGCCGTGACCCGCATCCTGCCCCCGCACCCCCACCTCGACCCACCCCACCCGCCGCAACCCCCGCCCCGCCATTTGGGTTCTTTTACCCTCTGCGCATGTGCAAAGCGTTCTGCGCATGCGCAGAGAGTAAAAGAACCCAAATGCGGCGTCTGGGCAAAGTCTCCCGACCCCTGTGAAAGGGCCGTTCGACTCCCAAAGGGGTCACGACCCCCAGGTTGAGAACCGCTGTACTAAAGGAACCAGAAAATAAATAGAATACATATGCCGGAGCTAGACTTTGTAACTGCCTTCAGGATGGTTTCTTTTGACATTTATGATTTTAACAAACATACCGTAAGACTTATCTCCATCAGGAATAAGACATACAAAGCCTTGAGTGCAGGGAGAGATTTAAGTTCCCCTCTTTTTTCACACTGGCTCCCTGTTTGTTCCTCTGTGGTCAAAATCCCAGATTCCTCTTGGCCTCACGCTGGAGAATAAATGACCAATGGGCAGCTTCTCTTCCTTTTAGCAGGTGAAGACTGGATCAGGAGAGAAGGTAACGAAGGATCTCTCCAGCCCCTGAGGGATGCCCTGCTGGTTGATGTGGAACAGCCAACAAAAAAATTATCTGAGCAAAGTGAAGATTACCTGGAATCTAAACCATTGAAAACTCTAAAGAGGGATCTGGACATGCATCAGAATCCTTTCACAGAGGAGATTTGTTTTGACTATGAGAACAGCCCTCGGAAGATGTACCCAAATGACCGGCCGTTTAAGTGTGACATGTGCGAGAAAAGCTTCCGCCACAGTTCCAGCCTGTTAACCCACCGAAGGCTGCATACTGGGGAGAAACCATATAAGTGCACTGACTGCGGGAAGAGCTTCAACACCAGCTCAGCGCTGATCGTGCACCGCCGGACCCACACCGGAGAGAAGTCCTACATCTGCTCAGACTGTGGGAGGTGTTTCAGCGAAGGTTCGGTGCTCATCAAGCACTGGCGGATCCACACCGGGGAGAAGCCGTACAAATGCGCCATTTGCGGAAGGGGCTTCCGGCAGAGCTCCCAGCTGCGGGCCCACGAGCGGACCCACACGGGGGAAAAACCTTACGAGTGCCAGGACTGTGGGAAATGCTTCAGCACCAGCTCTAATCTCTCGGCCCATCAGCGGACCCACACGGGGGAAAAACCATACATCTGTCCTGAGTGCGATCGACGGTTTGGTCACAAGTCGCATCTCGTCTCCCACCAGAAGACGCACACCGAGAAGCTGCACGCTTGCTCTGACTGCCCAGCAACCTTCCGCATGCTCCATCAGCTCCTGGTCCATCGCAAGTCCCACCAGGAAGAGAGGCGGTACAAATGCCTCCTGTGTGGGAAGACTTTCAGCTACAGCTCAGCCCTCTTGGCACACCAGAGGATGCACACGGGGGACCGGCCATTCAACTGCCTGGAGTGCGGGAGGAGTTTTGTCCGGAATTCAGACTTGAACAAACACCAGAGGATCCACACAGGGGAGAAGCCCTATGAGTGTCCGGAGTGTGGGAAGCGATTTAACCAAAGCTCCCACTTGGTTAGCCATCGAAGAGTCCACATGAAAAGCGCTGCAAAGAATCCTGGCACGGATGTCCCCACTCCAAGGGGACGACAAATAGTGTCTTCCCGATGAGCTCTTCTGCAACATTTCTGGATTGAAAGTCTACTTCAGAGGTCTCCAAACTTGGCAACTTTAAGACTTGTGGACTTCAACTCCCAGAATTCCCCAGCCAGTATGGAGAATTCTGGGAGCTGAAGTCCACAAATCTTAAAAGTTGCCAAGTTTAGAGACTCCTGGTCTATAGTATGAAGGCTGCAGTTTTGTGCTCCTTACAGGAGAATAAAATGTCATCCCATCCAGTGGGATTACAGGTAAACCTGTAAGACTATTGTAGGTTTTTACGCCACACATGAACAAAGAAAATTCTGCTCCAAGAGATTTCAAATGATTCATTAAATGACAATAGGTTACATGGCCAGGATATCTTATGGAAGCTGAGATATAAATTAGTTGATGTAATCGGAGCCGTTTCTGTAGAAAAGAGCAAAAACAGCTTCAAGACCAAGATACTATTATCTGGCTATTGAGAAATATTGTTTAGCCCTTCTCTGACTTCTGTTGTCTTATGAAGCATGTTTTTAAGCTTAGCATTGCAACAGTGAGGATTTATAATCTTGCGATATTGTTGCTGTTTAATCAAGTTATATTCTTGAGCTGCTACCATGTATGGTCACTCAGAGGCATTAGTCTCCTTATGAGAATGCAGAATGCTGATACTGTTTAACACAACTGAATAGTGGTTTCCCCCCCAAAAGTTGGATCCCCACCCCGTGTTTTTAGATATGAAGATATTTTAGAAGAGCCGAGGTGGTGCAGCGGTTAGAGTAGGGTACTGCAGGCCACTTTAGCTGACTATGATCCTCAGGTCAGGGGTTCAGATCTCACTGTCTCAAGGTTGACTCAGCCTTCCATCCTTCCGAGGTAGGTAAAATGAGGACCCAGATTGTTGGGGGCAATATAAATATACATTGCTTACTGGTGTAAACCGCTTAGAGAGTGCTTGCACTGTGAGGCGGTATATAAATGTCACAAACAAACAAATAAACAAATAAATAAATAAAAATATGAAGACCCTCAGTGGTAAGATCCACTGGTGAAGCTAAAGTTTAAAGACAACACACTTTCCTTGAGGTGGGAAAGAAGAGCTTTAATCGTTTTTTGGCTACCAAAGGTACAGAGAAATAATTTGAACTGACCTCCACCTATTTTCTATAGATCACATATGAATGTACTCTCAGCTATCTACTTTCAAAAGAAATAGAACTCCAGCTGGCTTTTAACAACAACATTCCATTAACCACATTCCCCTTGTCTTAATAAAACTTCAAAGCTGAAGAATAGTCTTAAAGGAAAGTTATTGTATTTTTAACTAAATGTATGAGTGCCCTGGTTTATGTTACTCCTTTATCAACTATAGTGGCTGAGTTCATTACTACTGACTTCTAGATGTAGTAATTATTACAGAAGTTGATCAGTTATGAATGATTCCCATCATCCAGATGGCTGCACTACACTCTTACTTAAAAATTGTGGCATCTGAATTTTCATGTATGAAACATACATACATGTATCTCAAAGACCTCCATGGCTTAAGTCATCCTTTTTTCCTTTTGAACTTGTAAACCTCTTCACCATTGTGGAAATGCAGGCCAAATGGGTTTAAAATTGTAGTCTTATTGCAGGGTCCTATTAAAACGTTCTTGCCATTTAGTCTTAAGTACTGGTTGACTTCAATCTTTTTATTAGAGTTCCATTATTATTTTTGCTCTATGACAACTGAGAGTGGTTTTGTTTCTTCATCTTGACTTCATTTTGCCAGAAGTTTTTACTACATACACTGTATGGGCCACTTCCATGACTGCTTCTTGTTCTTGATAAAGCAGATATCTGAAATAATGAGTATATGCTGCAATAAATATGTTAGTCTTTAAACTGCAACAGATGTTTAGGCCCAATTAAGTATCCATTGGATCAGAGTTTCAGTTAAATGGTGTTTTTCTTGACAATAGTCAGACTTGAGAGCCTTTACAATGCAATAAAATAACCACACACACAAGGAGAATGCTGTTTTATTTATTTATTTATTTATTTATTTATTAAATTTATATACCGCCCTTCTCCAGGGGACTCAGGGCGGTGAACAGCCAAGTAAAAAACATTAAAATACATTTAAACCAAGTAAAAAACATTAAAATACATTTAAAATAAAATATTCAATATGGCCCTAATTTAATACAATTAAAATTTAGTAAAATCTTAAAAATTTTTAAAAGCCCCAAAAACTTTTTCACGCCAGCCCGGCTTGATAAAAATAATGTGTCTTGAGGGCACGGCGGAAGGTGGACAGGTCGTGAATTGTTCTTAAGTCTGGAGGGAGCTGATTCCAGAGGGTGGGTGCTCCCACAGAGAAGGCCCTCCCCCTGGGCGTCACCAGCCTACACTGCTTGGCTGATGGCACCCCGAGGAGGCCCTCTCTGTGGGAGCGCACTGGTCGATGGGAGGCAGTTTGTGGCAGCAGGCGGTCTCGGAGATACCTAGGTCCAATGCCATGGAGCGCTTTAAAGGTAGTAACAAGCACCTTGAAGCGCACCCGGTAGACCACCGGAAGCCAGTGCAGCTCACGCAGGAGGGGTGTTATATGGGAGCGCCAATTAGCCCCCGAAACCACCCGCGCGGCCGCATTCTGGATCAGTTGGAGCCTCCGGGTGCTCTTCATGGGGAGCCCCATGTAGAGAGCATTACAGTAGTCCAGACGCGACGTGACCAGGGCATGGGTGACTGTGCACAGGGAATCCCGATCCAGAAAGGGCCGCAACTGGCGTATCAGGCGGACCTGATAAAAGGCCGCCCTGGTCACAGCTGTCAGATGGTCCTCTAAGGACAGCTGTGGATCCAGGAGGACACCCAGATTGCGAGCCCTTTCGGCGGGGGCTAGAGACTCGCCCCCGATAGTCAGAGATGGAATCATCTGACTATATCGAGACGCTGGGAACCACAGCCACTCCGTCTTGGAAGGGTTGAGCCTGAGTCGGTTTCTCCCCATCCAGATCCGCACAGCTTCCAGGCACCGGGACATCACTTCAAGGGCATCATTGGGGTGGCCTGGGGTGGAAATGTACAGCTGTGTATCATCAGCGTACTGATGGTACTTCACCCCAAAGCCACCGATGATCTCACCCAGCGGCTTCACATAGATGTTGAACAGAAGGGGCGAGAGAATCGACCCCTGGGGCACTCCATATGTAAGAGGCCTCGAGGACGACCTCTGCCCCCCTGCCAATACAAACTGCGACCGGTTGGAGAGAAAGGAGGAGAACCAACGAAAAACGGTGCCCCCTATCCCTAACTCTTCCAGCCGGTGCAGCATGATACCATGGTCGATGGTATCAAAAGCCGCTGAGAGGTCTAATAGGACCAGGACAGAGGAACAACCCCTGTCCCGAGCCCTCCAGAGATCATCAACCAATGCGACCAATGCCGTTTCCGTGCTGTGCCCGGCCCTGAAACCCGACTGGAACGGATCTAGGTATGATGATTCCTCCAAGTACTGGGGAAACTGTCGTGCGACCACACTCTCAACAACCTTCGCCACGAAGCGAAGGTTGGAGACAGGGCGATAGTTAGCTAAAATTGCTGGGTCCAGGGAGGGCTTCTTGAGGAGAGGCCTCACCACCGCTTCTTTCAAAGCCGTGGGGAAGTAACCCTCCCCCAAAGAGGCGTTAATAATTCCCTGGAGCCAGCCTCGTGTAACCTCCCGGGTAGCCAGCACTAACCAGGAGGGACACGGGTCCAATAAACATGTGGCTGCACTGAGCCTCCCCAGAATCTTGTCCACATCCTCAGGGGTCACCGAGTCAAACTCTTCCCAGATAACGTTCTCAAGACTATTCCCTGTCACCGCGTCCGTATCCACCCAGTTGGAGTCCAGTTCCCCCTGAATCTGAGCGATTTTGTCATGTAGATATCGTCCAAAGTCCTCTGAATAAATATGTTCATGATTTTACCTCATGGATCAAATTATCAAATTATCAAATTATCTGTTGCAAAATCCAAGCCTTACTCTATTGCACTGTATCTTGCACTTAAGGTAGGTCAGCCTTTCTTACTCATTACTTGATGTATGAAACCAGTGACAATGCCTCTGAATTTTTATTGGTCTTATAGGAGACCCTTTTTAGAAAGAGATGTCGCAATATAGAAGCTGTGCAGTACAAGTACACAATATTTCTTCCCTTCCTCCTCCATTTTCCGTTCCATGTTTTTAGATCAAGGCAATACAAAAAAATGGACATTCAAATGATAGTGAATCAACACTGCAAAATGAAGCACAAGTAGCTGCTTTGAAGCAATTTGGTGTTGTTCACAGTAGTGGCATGGGTTTTTGTTTTAAAGTAAGTGTGTCTGTGTGCCAGATTAGTTACAAAAAATGTTAAACTTTGCAACCAGAAAACTCCAATCAGCTGTATGACAGTACAACCCAAATATATGCATTGTGCAATGGAACAGCCTTACGTAAATGGATATGTGATTGTATTTGCTTGCATGATTCATTTTTAAAATTTACGTGTTATTTCCAATTCAGTGTGGAGATAACTTCCTAAAAATAGGTGGAAAAAACCCCAAAGCAAATTCTGCTAGCAGTTGAGATGCAATTTACTTCACACAGAAATCTCGGCATTGGAATAGATCAGTGATGGCGAACCTGTTTTTCCTCAGGTGCCGAAAGCGCGTGCGTGTGTGCTAGCGTACATGCGCGAGTGCCCACACCCATAATTCAATGTCTGGGGAGGGCGAAAACGGCTTCCCCCACCCCGGAGGCCCTCTGGAGGCCGGAAATGGCCCGTTTCCTGACTTCCCAGGAAATTTCCCAGTAGGCCTGTTTTTTGCCCTCCCCAGGCTCCAGAGGTTTCCCTAGAGCCTGGGGAGAGCAAAAATGCCCTCCCCGCCCCCCGGAGGCCCCCCGAAGCCGAAAATGCCCTCCCAGAGCCTCCGTGTGAGCCAAAAATCAGCTGGCTGACATGCACATGCGCGCTGGAGCTAAGCTAGGGCAATGGCTCGCGTGCCGGCAGATATGGCTCCGCGTGCCACCTGTGGCACGCGTGCCATAGGTTCGCCATCACTGGAATAGATATAGGAAGCCTCTTCAGCAGAAGAAAATGAGTGGAGGGGAAGGGTGTAGGTAGGAGTTTCAAGACACAAAGCTCTTCTGCCCCCAATGCATGAGGAGAGGGAGATGGGAATATAAATTATCTACAATGTCCCAGAAATTTCTCTGTTGAAGGCTTTGACTTCAGATTTGCCAAAAAGACAGATAGCCATCAATTTGATTCTAAATTCTTAATTAAAACTGCCATCTCACAATTGTTCCAAAGCGCAGCTATGAGGACTAGAAACATATGTTTTTTATTTTGACAAGGCATCCACTCCAGCACATTTATTTTATTTTGCACTCTGCTACAGAGTGGTATGGGAGAACAACTCTCCTGGGAGATAAGTGTCCAATTACGTAAGCATTTTCAAATCACTATTTTTTTCCTCCTTCCAACAGAGCTTTCTGCTAGTCAGAAGCCATTTTATACAATTGCAACGCCTTCCATTAAAATATATCCCTGAGTGGCGCTTTCAGCGACATTTAACGCTTCACTGAAAATTCGAAAATAATCATTTCTCTGCTGAATATATTTAACCAAAGTAGTTCCACAGCAATTGTCACACTGCTGACTTATGTACAATGTTATGCAAGATTCCTCAAATGGCTGAAATCCCAAATGCCTGGAATAATCTCAGGGGCATAAGGTGAGCTGAGATCCAGATGCCACCCAGAACCAAGGGTGAATCCTCTCTTGTTTGAACGAGGTAGGTGGAAAAGTAAAAATGGGAGCGTCCAGCTCTGCATCGAAAAAGGCCACCCACCCTCCCTCATAATCCAGGTGTATTCTTATCCTCTTGGGCTTCCTGAGGAGAAACAGGGTAGTCCAGCGAGAGGTCAGGGCTTGCATCTGGCCCCAGCACTGCTGCACTGCCCAAATGCCTTGCTGTGGGTTGAGGCTGAGGCTCCCCTTCCTCCTCACAGACTCCTGAGCGATGCCAATGGCCCAGTTCTGCCCCTGCTCGACGTTCACCACCCAGGAGCGTTTCCCAGAGCAGAAGCTTTCGCAGCCCAGAACAAAGAACTCGGCATCAAATCTCTCAGGATTGTCCGGCAAGGCTTGCGCGTGATCCAGGTGCGTGACCGTCTTCTGATCCAAGGAGAGCAAGAGATGGGGATTGGCCGTACGTGGATCTAGGGTCACACAGACTGAGAGAAAGAGAAAAAGGGTGGATGGTCACGCTGTCTTCTCGGCTCCAACCTCCCTTCTCAATTATCCAATTAATCCAAACGGCTGTTTCCTGACAGGAAAGCGATGCAAATGCTCACACGCAACAGTGAGTGTTCATTTGCCCAACAGCTTAGCCTCAGCATCAACCGCACAATCTCGACATGCGGATGTTGTTTTGGAAATAGCCTACTGACATCTGCATCTTTGAAACTCTCAATCGTCTCTTAGGCAAGCTGAGACTCCTGGAACCCCTTATGCAAGTCATATAATATATGTGGGTATATGCATAATTTTGTATTTATTTGTTTATTTACTTATTTTGTCATGTTTATGTAGTGTATATTGGAGGTGGTGACCCTTGGAGAGCTGTATGCAACGAAATTTCATTTTAATGTACGCTGATTATAGTGTACATTCAAAGTGACAATAAGTTATTCTATTCTATTATTCTATTCTATGAAAAATAAACCATGTGAGTTTTAAAGATTTTTTTATCCCGCCTTTATTATTTTTATAAACACACATAGTCCTTGACATACAACCGTAATTGAGCCTGCAATTTCGGCTGTAAAGTGGGTCATATCATGTGACCGCACCCAATTTTACAATTTTTGCATGATCATTAAACAAATGCAGCAGTTGTTAAGCAAATGCCATAGTCATTAAAAATGAACCTAATTTTCGCTATGGGGCATTTTTGTTGAATACTGGAAGCAAATGCCGGTTAAAACGTCGTAAATCACAGTCATGTGACTGCAAATGGCCATCGATGGGGGCCAGTTGCTGAGTGGCCAAAATATGGTGATGTGATATGTAAGGACAGATGTCAGAACTTCGAATCAGGATTGCGACTCTCTTTTTCAGGGTCTGTTTAACTTCAAAAAATCACTAACCGACCCGCTGCAAGTTGAGGACTATCTGTAACTCAAGGCGGTAAATACACCTAATACTCCTTCCTCCTCCTCTTTTCCCCACAACAACCACTATGTGAGGTGAGTTGGGCTGAGAGTGAGAGACCCAAGGCTACCCAAGTGGCTTTGTGCCTAAGGCAGGACTAGAACTCACAGTCTCCCTATTTTTAGACTGGTGCCTTAAGCCCTTGACTAAATAGGCCCACTTTTTAAATTGCTTACCCTTTAAAGTAGGAAATACATACAAATCACTCCTGCAGCTTCATAGTGTTAAGCTCAACACAGAAATAAACTTAACAACAAAAATCAGTAACTTTGTCCTTCTGTTTCTTAACCATCTTAAACTTTCCCTAGAAAAGCTGACTTGAAGTGTGATACAAGCCAGGTCATTTCCAGCTCCTCCCAAAGGTATATTAAGTGTGGCCTCAAGCTATCAGAGGCGCTCTCTATCAAGTTCCTGATCTGGAAGTTCCCAATGAAGCCTGCCTTGGGGCTAGGCACAGTGTGTGCTCATTTACCTGTTATGTAAAGAAATGTATTTAGCTCTGCAAGAAACAGCATATTTTAGTTAATACTCAAGGTACGCCTAGCCTGCATCATTGCCTCTTTGCAAGAAGCCCATCCAATCAGTTGACTTCATGGCACTGCATTGTTCACAGGTAAGGTCTCACTGAGGGGGGGGGGGATGTTACAGAAAAGCAGCATCCCAAGGAGCACCTCTACAACATGAAGATTCTCCAAAACTTAGAAGCAGCAAACTTTTAATCCTACCCAAGTTGCAAGTTCCAAAGGTATGCAGGAGTGAAAAAAACAACAACACAAATTAAGAAATGGTAGCAGCATCACCTTTCTTGTCTGCTCTCAAGGCATCATTATGCAATCCTGGCCAAAAGGTCTGGGGCTGATTGGGCTGATTAGTCTGACTCAGGAGGACAGCATTAAGCCTTTGAGTTTTGCTTTTCTGCAATTCTTCCATCAGTGATTCTAGACAAGAGAGAAGAGTGAAGATTTGCCCCTTCTATCAAGAACACACTGGAGAATTTGCACTTTTTACACACACACACACACACACACACACACACACACACACACACACACACACACACACACGTACGTATCTGTTTATCTATCCATCCATCCTTCCCAGTGGGAAGAGTTTAAAAATTTATCCCCATAGAGGCCTAGAACCTATGAAAGAAAGAATATAAAAATTAGAAAGATTCAGAGAATTTCTGCTCAAAAAAACTGCCGCAGTTCTTCAGAAGGTATCGTTAGCTGTTTGGGGAATGGAATTAAGAATCAAATGTGGCATCAGGAGCCCCTGAGCATGTCTTTAAACTTCTTGTTTAAAGGTAACATAATCCCACACACCATGCTCCAGAGCTGAAGTGGGATACCTGTGACTCCCAGCATTTCCCATCACTGGCCATGCTGGGTAATGCTGCTGGGAAGTTTAATTCAGCAACATGTGGATGGCTTTAATTTTTTTCTGTCTCTGTTCAAGAAAAGGAAAATTGAAAATTGAGATTTGTTTGCACAACATCTTGCCACATGCTTGCCACAAGATCATTAGTAAGAAGTGTACAATCTCCTGTTTCCCGAAGTGTAAAAGGAAAAAGGACCCCATAAATCATCCTCAAGGAGATGTCTACCGTGGACCCACTCCTCTTTAGAATTTCTCTTTTTCTTGCAACTGCTGTTCCAATCATCTTTTTCAAGTGGTTGGTTCTCAGGCTGAGCAAAATATTTTTCTTGGATATATTCTGAGTATAAAACAAGTGTCAAAACTCTTTCTTGTAGGCTAAGAACAGTACTGAAATGCTTAAAACAGCATTGTCACAGTCAAAACAGCAGATCCATATATAAAATGGACTTTTTGCAAAGTGTCTTGGGTAATGGTAAGTCAATATCAGGAGCTGCCATTTAAATTTTCCATAGTACCCTCCAACCAATGTTTCTCAACCTTGGGAACTTTAAGAACTGTAGACTTCAACTCCCAGAATCCCTCAGCTATCATGTTGGCTGGGAGCTGAAGTCTACACATCTTAAAGTTGCCAAGGTTCAGAAACACTGCCCTCAACATTACCATAATACTTTGGGACAATGTGAGATGGACATTTCAATGTAAATACTTCTGTTATTCCCCCATAACTTCTTTCAGTATTCATGGAAGTAGAAATTCTCATCAAATCTAGAAAAAAAGTCCTAAGAATTAATCTATTCCTTCTTTCCACCCTCTCTACTTTTTCCCTATTTGGAGGAGAACATTTCACAGGAACAAGATTTACCCTACAATTAGAGAAATGTGTATTTCTTATGTAGCTTCCGTACCTCTAAATTTCTTGAAGTTTTCCATTAATAGACCACTTTGCTGAGAGATGGCCCTGAGATCTTTTTCCAGGTTAACAGGTTTCTCTTGGAAGCAAAGGAGCTCACCCTTTTCACACCTAGGAGATCAGAGAAGTCCCAAACTATTTTAGTTCTGTGGCTTCCCCTGATGCCTGGCTGCCTCCAAGCATCTGGTAAGAGAAAAATCAGAAGGACAGCCAGACTGTCTCCAAATTAAATTTCCATCTGGCCTCTTTAAAAGAAAGAATAGGGATTTTCTCTCTGCCAGACAAGAGCTCACAGAGGAGCATAAAGATTTAAAAAAAAATTCTGTAACCTTTCAAATACATTTATTAATCCCAAAAGATTATAAACCTGTCAAGGTTCCGACACACATACCTGCTTAACGTTTCCTTGAGATCCTAGAGAAACCAGAGACATTTGAGTTACTTTGTGAAGAGGGAAAAAATTATCAGAGAACAACTTTGTTCAGGAGGATTTTACAATTTTTTAAGAAAAAAAGAAAAATAGCATATAACTAAGGGACCTAAAGGAAATCATCTGAAGCAAGAAGTGGTTCCTAAAAGCAAAACTCCTCCTAAAATGCTTAGAAATATTCCACTGAACAGAAAGAGGTCTGGTTCAGGGGCGGGTTCCTAATTTTTTTACTACCACTCTGTGGGCGTGGCTTATTTTGTGGGTATGGCTTGCCAGCCATGTGACCGGGTGGCGTGGCTTCTCGGACTGCTGAAGGGAGGGGAACTGAGATAGGTCCTGCCGCCCATTCCCCCTCCCCTCAGCAGCTCGAGAAGCCTCAAACGTGCGAAAATGCCTAGGATCATCACCGCGCGTTCGTGGCTTCTCAGACTGCTGAAGGGAGGGGAATGGAGATAGCTCCTGCCGCCCGTTCTTTCAGCGTCTCACGCGCTCCCTCAGCCATCCTCCCCTGCTTGGACTCACTGTGGGGTAGGAAGGCAGCGCATGCGCAGTGCCGGAAGCTCGGCTTTTGGGCATGCACAGAAGAAAAAAATTCTTAAAATGTAAAATTTTTTTTTAAAAAAAATGGCGGCACCCAGGCACCAGCAACCAACCGCACCGGTACTGTGACATCACCAGCGGGCCGCTACCGGTGCTATAGAGTGGACCGCACTGGTAGGAACCCACCACTGGTCTGGTTCGAAGCTCTACCTCCCTGGATTTATTTTGTAAAGAAAGAACATCTGTCAGGGGGATTCTGGGGAAATCCAGTGTCACAAGAGTCTTACTGAAATTACGACTGAATTCCCAACGCAGATTATCAACTTTGTTTTGTCACCTAAACATATTTGCAAAGATGATAATCTGCGTTGTGAATTTGCAAAAAATGCTTTTGGTTCAGGGAGAAACAGCCACAACAATTTATGTTTTTAAAAAAACACCCTTAGAACGTCCACCTGTAAAAATTCACCCGCAGGCCTCTGACAGTGCTTCTCTAGGTCACAGATCAGGTCATTGAGAGAAGAAATGTTGTTTGAAAGTCTGGTGCTACTTTCATCCTGTTGCTTCTCCAGGTCACTCAGCCGAGCCAAGAGGCCACTTTCCTGCTCTTCTAGAAACAAGCGGAGTTGCTGGAACGCCTGCGCAATCTTTCTTCTCTCTGTTTTGATGTCTTCCTGCAGCCAACAGAGAAAGAAAATAAAAAGTCAACAAGACTAAGGTGGTTTCTGTACAATTAACCATATACTTCAGCACCAGCGTATTATGTAATGTCGGGGAGCATTGCCACCCTATCACAATATTGCTATTATTAAATAATACTAAATTGGTCAATATATTGATAATGCCTATCATTACAGATGCCCTCAGGTTACAACCAATAATTGAGCCCAGAATTAGGTTGTAAGACTTTGTGGTCGTAAGTCAAGGCACCCATGTGACCAAAAGTAATTTTCCAGCCTTATTCACAATAGTTGTTAAGTGAACGCTATGGTTATTAAGCGAACTCATTCATTTGAATGAGTGTTTATTGCCAGAGATCAGCAAAAAACATTACAAATCACCATTATGTTACTGCAGAATGTTCTCTGACTGGTCGTAATGCTGACCTGCCAAACAAGCCGTGTTGGGATGAGAATAAAATCTCATAGAGGCGACGTTTTGGATCTTTACTTGGAATTCAGACAGTTAGAAATAAAACTGAGATTAAATGTCTAATAGAAAATATTTATTTCAGTACAAAAACAATAAATCCTGGATAATTACATCTTTGCTAAGAAACACGACCGTTCAGGTCAAGAGCTAAGGCAGAAGAAAATTAATGGTGGATTAGGAATGTGGACATGCGTAGAAAGCATATCACGTGTTCTGCTTGTATTGGAATATACCATATTAGATAGGGGTGCATCACCCTGCATAGACATACAACTGGCAATATTCACTACGTGACAAGCTGTCACATGAATGCGGGGTGGAGGGGCATCGTAATCCTAATCATTTAAAATGGCCAGGGTACTTTACAAGCCATAAAGCATCTGTCCTATGGCTTTTGAAAAGTCAAATGGTTATAAAATGACTGGTTGTTAAACAAGGACTACCTCTATGTACCTGAATGCATGTGGGGAGGGGGATGATTAAGCAGATTTCCTCCCCACGGAGAGAGAGAGAGAGACATATTAAAATTACATTGAACTGGAAAGACAAGCACCCCTTGGTTAGAATGCGATACCAGGACTACGGCACTGAGAGTCAAGTTCCTACACATTTACAAAACTCATTTGGGTGAATCAGTCACTAGAAGCCTCACCTACATCATAGGGTGAAAACTCAAGCAAATCACCTTTCCCAGTGGAAAGACAAGATGTAAAATAGCAATAGCAATAGCACTTTACTTATATACCGCTTCATAGTGCTTTACAGCCCTCTCTAAGCGGTTTACAGAGTTCAGCATATTGCCCCCAACAATCTGGGTCCTCATTTTACCCACCTCGGAAGGATGGAAGGCTGAGTCAACCTTGAGCCTAGTGAGATTTGAACAGCTGAACTGCTGAACTAGCAATCAGCTGAAGGTCGCAATGCTGCTTTTAACCACTGCGCTATCTCAGCTCCTATGAGAACAAAATGAAAACAAAATGAAAACAAAAAAGATAAAGGTTTCCCTGTCCAGTGATATCCAATTCTAGGGTGCTGTGCTGACCTCCGTTTCTTGGCTGAGGGAGCCAGTATTTATTATTTATTTATTAGTGAGACTTATATACCGCCTCATAGTGCAAGCACTTCTCTAAGCGGTTTACACCATTAAGCAATGTATATTTATATTGCCCCCAACAATCTGGGTCCTCATTTTACCTACCTCGGAAGGATGGAAGGCTGAGTCAACCTTGAGCCGGTGAGATTTGAACAGCTGAACTGCTGATCACAGTCAGCTAAAGTCGCCTGCAGTACTGCACTCTAACTGCTGCGCCACCTCGGCTCCATTTGTGCAAAGATATTGTGCAAAGGTATTTTCTGTGGTCATATGGCGAGCATGGCTATACACCAACGGCAGTGGTGGGTGGTGTTGTGACCCAGCACCGCAACCCCCCAGAAACACACACACACACTCGTTGGGAGGCAAACAAAAAGGTTCTTTTTACTAATAAAGTTTCTTAGTAAAACTCAGAGGTTTTAGAAGTCCAAAACAACACAAACGGAAAGTCTCAAGGAAATAGGTTCTTTGGGTTACGTGAGGGTTAAATAGCACACAGACAAAAGTTCAAAGCAAGACTCATTAATTCTTCTCTTATCTGAACAACTTGGCTGGCTTCCCGGACTAAAGCTGGCAGAAGCTGGTGTCTTCGATAAGATTCCCAAACAAACGTAGAACTGAAACTCTGGATATGCCGTGGTCATTGATTCGTTGTTCTCAGCAATGAGCACTAATTACCCCGGCCTAATATAGGCACTGAAGGGCGTGGCCCAATTAGCCCTCACTGCTTCCTCCGATTGGACCGACGCTTACTCAGCCAGTCCTGTCTTCTGGCTGCTCTGCGAGCTCTGGCATCCAGCATGGGTTCTTCATCTCCTGATGAAGAACTCTGCTGTGCAGGTGCAGAAGGTCCTGGGAGATCGTCCTGCTCTGGCACCGAGTCCTCATCACCAGCCGTCTCTGGTGCCAGGCACATAGGCTGGTACTGCTGCACCATGAGCGGCTCCACGTCCTCCGGATCCTCCAGACTCGGCGCCGGACGCGGCCAAGGCACAACAGGTGGCTCCCGGTTCAGCCCAGTTCTGCGAACTGGTAGCGGCGGCAGTGGGAGGCTCCGCCCACCTGCCCAGGACACTCCGCCCACCCATCTGGGATGCTTCTACGCATGCGCAAAAGCGTTGCAAGCGCGCGTGTGAACCGGTAGCAAATTAATTTAGAACTCACTACTGACCAAAGACACACCGAATGCTGTTATCTTCCCACCGAAGTGGTAACTCTTTATCTACTCGCATTCATGTGTTTTTAAACTACTAGGTGGGCAGGAGCTGGGGCAAGGAATTGGAGCTCACCCAGTTACGCAGCGGTCGGGTCTTGAACACGGGCTGTCAGCTTTCCAGCTGTCAAGCTCAGTGTCTTTAACTGCTAAGCCATGGCATCCCAAATGTAAAATAAAATAAAATAAAAAATAATAAAATGCAACTACTTGCTATAAACCTGCATTCTGTATTTAGTGGACACAAATTGCTCATGATTATTTTTCAGACACTCAAAACAAAACTGTTTTATTTTACGAAGTGTGCAACTAAACGGGGAATGCATTTCAGTGAAGAAATAGTTTTCCTTAGTACTGTATACGAACAAGTTACCTACCAAATATGCAGCCATTTGCTTCTCCTGAGTCTGCTTTGATCCTTCAACAGCCCTTCTCCCCAGCTTCAGATGCTGTAGCTTGGTCTGGATCTCTTTCTGAGCAAACAAAATCTGTTAGGATTATTCCCCAACAATTATTGAAATGCTAAATCACATTTGGAAGTTGATGTTACTGGGGGATTAAAGGAACCAATTCTAGGGCACCAATTCTTAGGGGCACCAGTCTAGGTTTCTCAGGGGGAAAAGCTAGAATAATTAAACTGGGTTTGCACAGTACCCTAGACATAATCTGGCATACAGTCAGTCCTGGGAAATCCAGCTGCTGACTTCACCATCACATTAAGCCATAATATGGTGGCTGGGTTGTACAGCACATATACAGTAAATAGTGTTGTTCAAGCGGCTTTAGAATTAAGTGCATTGTGCAATGCCAGATTTTTAGAAGTAGCCAACCAACGCGCAAGTTCAGGAGGAGGGCTCTCAAGGTTCCTGCAAACAGGGCAGAAGTCCATCGCCTCAAATAGGGAAGGGTGGCAGCGTCCGCCTCACTTAGGCCAGCAAAAGTGAACTCGTCACCTTGTAATCTTGAGCTGCCTCCTCGACGGGGAGTACCAGGTGGGCTCGGTGCTTCTTGGATTTGTCGCATACCAAGCAGAGGAAGGCGCAGTCCTCCCAGCAGAAAACCTTGAGGGGCTCGCGATGTTTTTCACAGAGGGCTTCTCCCCACAACCCTTCGGTTGCTTGCAGAGGCAGCCCTTCCGACGTCCTCGACGCGGAGGTTGGTTTTTCAGGGCTGTTCTGAACCCGAGACGCGGGTTTCCCCAGATCCCCCATGGTCTGGACGAGCAACAACACCTGGGGAGGGGCCTCCTCCGCCTCCAACCAGCTCCTTTGCAACACTCCGGAGGGGGAAAACGGCGGAGAGGAGCGTTTCGCATTCAAAACGCCCAAAATTTCCTAGATAACTTTCGCTTTACTGCAACCAACCTAGGCGATGGGAGGAGTCGTTTTCCCACGTCTCTCGCGTCTGATTGGTGGAAGGAACCCTCTGATGTGTGAATATTTGGCGTGTGCCAAATATTAGTCACGGCCTCTATTTGAACGCTGTTGAGGGAGACGGTGCGCGGTGGGCGACTTGAAAGAGCCTAGCGGGGATTTCTGCAGACTGAAGCCACAACTTAGACTTAGAATAACAATTAGTATAATTGTCACTTTGAATGTA